>JAWNLD010000010.1:17500-319079 GCA_035041545.1 Drosophila colorata | reverse complement strand
TGACGAAGTTAAATACACCAACGCCGACTCCTCAAGAGCTGCAGCGTGCATTTCATTGCATCATTTGGAATCTCCAGCAACAGCAAAGCAAGAACAAGCAAATATCAAGTCACCTCAAATTTCTAAATCCATTCTTGCAGCTTACCGATGGATACATGTTGCTGAAAGTTGGTGGCCGTCTGGAGCTGTCGAGTGTTCCAGAGGCACAGAAGCATCCAATATTACTCCCCAGTAAAGATGACTTTATTCGGCACTACGTGCAGTTTCTGAACCGCCATCACTACCACGCCGTCGCAAAGGCACTCATTGCATTGCTGCGTCTGCAATTTTGGATCGTCAACGCTCGAGGCTTGGCCCGCAACGTCGTAAGAGGATGCGTACATTGTGTACGCTACCAGCCAAGGGTGCAACAGCAACTAATGGGAGCACTGCCAGTGGAGCGGCTGACCGCCTCGAGACCGTTTGCGCACTGCGGGGTGGACTTCTGTGGACCGGTCAATGTATACCTTCGCATCCGTGGCAAGGGCCCTTGTAAGAGCTACATTGCCATTTTCGTATGCGTTGCCACAAAGGCAGTTCATATCGAAGTGGTGTCCGACTTATCAACAGATGCCTTTTTGGCTGCCCTACGGCGCATGATTGCGCGTCGTGGCTTACCTATCGATATATTTTGCGATAACGCAACTAATTTTACCGAAGCGAGCAACCAATTGAATGAACTTCGCGACTTTTTCTTCCGGCAAGAAAATCAACGTTCTATTGTTGATTTCTGCGCTAACGAATTTGTAAATTTTCGTTTTGGCGATGCTGGCTATCTGACTACGTTAACGAGCTGCAGACACGCGCCAAGTGGACCAAGCACAGGGCCAGTGTGTCTGTCGGAGACTTGGCTCTGATACACGAGGACAATGTGCCTTCGCAAAGATGGATAATGGGACGTGTGATGGCTACGGTTTCTGGACATGATCAGCAAATTCGAGTAGTAGATATTCGGACCCCCAAGGGAGTCATTCGGCGACCGATTCACAAGCTTGCCCTGCTGCCAGTCTCTTGAAAGGCTTGCGTCTTTCAATGGGGCCGGATGTTGGGGCAAAATGCCCCTTTATTAATTTAAGTTTATTGAAATTTAATACTCTACTTATTTGGGTCCACTCTAATGTTCACATTGCTATTACGGTAGTTCATTATGCTTTACACCTACATGAAATTGGGCAAGCTGCTCTTGAACTTTACTTATTAAGTCAGTACATTAGAAGACATCGAAATAAACGGTTGCACCTACGACGTGCTGAAGTTAATCTACAGCTCGTGGTTTCGAAGAATATCACCCCCAACCCCCTATTTCTCATGCTAGACAGGAAAACACTCCTGACTCTACACAATCTAATACCCGTTATGGAAGTCCCTATCAATGTGTTTAAGAACCAAGTTTTTTTACTAACTGCAGACGAGGAGTCATATGAATTCAGTATATCTTTCTCATTTTATCACAGACATACAATAAAGAAAAATAGTTATTTAGAAAAAGACCTAATCGAAATTTTAAATAAAAGACTTGTCCCGAATATTGTGAACGGTTTGTTCACCGCGGAAGGTATTATGGGTAAAATAGAAAATATATTTTGCATACATTTCAGTTCTTATAAAGTCAGATACACTCAGAAACAAGTAGTAGGCTTGACTGACGAAAACGAACAACACAATATACTAGCGAAAGAACATACCAGAGCTCATAGGAACCCCATAGAAAACAAGATACAGATCTTAAGTCGATTTTTTTCTCAAGTATGGAAAAGAAAATAGAAGCTTTTACAAAAGCATGTGAAACATGCAAAGAAACTAAATACGATAGACAACCAACACAGGGAGAAATACACCAACCCCTTCCTACCCTGGTCAGATCATATACATCGATCTATTTATAACACAAAGGGACTTAGCACTCACTGCTATAGACAAATTTTTAAAATATGCCCAAATTAAAATACTTAAATCAAAGGCAGCTGAAGACCTAAAACACCCGTTGCACGAAACCATGATAGCTTTCGGTATGCCGAAATTAGTCGCCATGGGTAATGAAAAAGCTTTGAGCGCGTCCTCCATAAAATTTCTGCTGCAAGATCAGCTAAAGGCCACCATCTACACGTCGCCGCCATATACATCCACTAGTAACGGGCAGGTTGAAAGATTTCATTCAACATTAACCGAAATTATGAGATGTATAAAAAAAGATGAGGGTATTACAAACTTTGAAGAATTAATTTTCAAAGCGGTAGCTATATAATCAATCAGTGCACTCAACAGTGAAAGCGAAACCTATAGAAAATTTTTTCAGTAACCAAAATATAAGAGACCCCCAACAATTAGAATTGGACAGGCAAAAAATTTGAGAAAAAATTATCACAAAACAAGATAAAGATTTGACTTACCACAACACAAAGAAGAAGCAATTAAAGAATTATAAGGTCGGGGATACGGTGTACGTAAAAATAGATAAAAGATTAGGTTCAAAACTCACTTCTAAGTACAGACGAGAGATAGTAGCAGAAAATGGGAACACAGACAAAGACGGGTAGGAAAGTTTACAAAAATAATATAGCAACATAATACTATTTTACAGGTTATTCCTGCCAACATGCTTCGGGTTGGCAACAATATTCGATTATTCACATTCAAAACTCATTCCAATAAAAATTGGGTTCTGCAGCAGTGCAAAACGGCACTTTCAAAATTATTCATATATTCGATATTGACGAAAAAGTTTTCGGGACAATAGAGGATACCTTGCATACGATAAGCACCTAGCACCATTACTAGAATACGAGATCGTATTCTCGAGATACGAGCCTCTCAAGAGCAATAAACGCGTTGGGAACAGCCTGGAAATGGTTGGCCGGCCTGCCGGACCACAGCGATCACGAAGTTCTAGTAACCAAAATGGCTGAGCAACTAGAGAATAAGAATAAACAAGTTGTTAAAAATAAGCTTATACAAAATAAAATTAACGAGATAAGCGGAGTCACTAACGAGATAATTAAATCAGCTAAAGAAAACAGAAATTTTAATGAAGAAAAAATTACAGTATTTAAATTCAAGCTTAAAATTTTCAAAGACGATATAACAAATCTAGTTCATGCAATAGATTGGGCAAAGACACAATTTGCACAAATTTGCACAAATTAAAATAGCAACAAATGGCAGAGCATGCTCTACATAATTAACATACCATTAATTGTGAGCTAAGTTATTAAAGCCCATTCAGAAATCAAATATATTAAACGAAATAAAACATCAGAATATTGTAAAATGTGGGCAAATAATATATGCAATAAAAGACTCTTGCGAAGGTTTTATCACTACAAATGCTGAAGGAAGTCAACATCAATAACACCCGAAAATTTGAAACTCTGGAGGGCTACAACAGCACTGCAACAGCAATTAATTTCACACTACCTGGAATTCTATTGACACTAATGATCAGGATTGTTGGATACTCGACAAGACAAAAGTTTTTCGCTACAGCATACCAGATCACTGGAGAAGTTTGTGGAAGCAGAAATAATTGCGGAGGCGAACGTAGTTCCAAACCAAAGACGCTCTTACAGCGCATCCGAGAAAGTACGCATTTAAAAGGGGAGGAGTTAAAGTCGAAGTTGACCAAAAATGCATGCACACGAGCCCATGCAATCACGGACCCGATGCATGCACTTTTGCCACGTGCGCTGCGTCAGCGCATTCTACCAAACGGCTCAACCGTGGGAGCGCACCATGGAATAGAACACGTTAGCCAAGCTACAACGGGAGCGACAGCAACAACAACAGCGGCAACAGCGGCAGCGGCTGCAGTGACAGCGGCAGTAGCAGAATTTTAGCTTTAGCATAATTTGTCTTGACCATTGTAATTTAGTTCTAAGATAGCACGACAAATAAACGGTCTTTTTTTAAAGACCATTAAAGGAATGAATTCGGTAATTTGCAAAATTCACACACATGGGCGTAGCAAAGATCTGGGCTAAGGGGGACAAGATGTAGGTGCAATTTTGTACTTATGTACATAAATTAAATTTATATATGAAGACAAAAAAAAAGTAAATTTCTATACGAAAAGTCTTGGTTCTAGAGGGGCCATTGGCTGAGATGAGCCCTTTTTTGCAGCATGCACCGGCACCGACCAGCTTTGCTGAAGGCCATTGAGTAATCAAATAAAGAGCGGACATTTGGATCTGAGCTTTTACTACAGTTAGTTGGATGGCGGGAATGCATTAAGTTTGATCTGCAAAAGCAAATTCAAACATCGGCAAATTTACCAAAGGATGCAACAACAAATCTGAAAAACAACAACAGTTCGCACTGTCCTCTCTATTGTTTTGATCGAGGTTTGCGAGCAGAGTTAAGGATCTGGGCTACTTCGGGGGGAGCGGGGTTAGCAACATAAATAATTATGAACTTATGCCTGCCTGAATAGTAAAAAAAAATGAAATGGTCCTTAATTCGGAATGTCCACGTGATGTCACATCGGCTTCTTTTCGGCATGCAAAACTTGCACACTCGCACAGAAACTTCAGCTGTGACGTCGCGTATTGAAAAGAAGTTGCAACCTTCAGATATTCATGCATGTTAATGGGTTGCGCACAAATATACTTATGCATTAGCTCGACCATGTGTGTATTATTTTGGCGAGTAGAGGCCTAATTACCCTTCTTTATGCAATTGTAATTAAACAAATAGGAAGTAAATTTTTTCCCTCAGATTGATATACTATTTTATTTAGAAGTTTTTTTATCAGTACCAGCAGCACTTAGGAAAAGTTAAAACACCCTACTCAGGGAAAAGGTGTGCTCGTCGCCCAAAATTGAAAAATTTTAAAAATTGGCCGGCCTGCTGCATTGAGTAACCAAGCCAAGAAGAAGAATATATATGTTTGCGACTTTGCAAGGTACAGCAACAGAATATGCGCGCATAGACAATTGGGTGTTGAGTTTCCATTTTGTGTTTGAAACCTTGTTGTCGCTCGCGAATTATTTTGAATAAAAGCTCGAGATCCCATTTTCCGCTCTTTATTTGATTACTCAATGGCTGAAGGCAGCCAGGCGACTGATTTCGTTGCTCGGGTTAGGAGCAGAGCGCAACGACTTCGGTATTTGATCGTGTGGCTTTTGGAGAGCGAAAAGGCACTCAGCTGCAGTGGCTTTTCAAGACCGAAAAGCCACTTGAAAAGCCACACTAGAAATTTCGCCTTGCATTCAAATGTATGCGCGTTATTCATCTTAGTATTTATGTTATCTTTGGTTAAATGTTAGTGGAGTGCAACTAACAAATGAAAAAATTACAATTGATCTCTTAAGTCCACCCGAGGACTCCAAAATGTTTGCTCAAAGGTAATTACTTTCTTAAATAACTTCTGTATAAAATCTGAACTTTATTCTTTTGTTTTGGTGAACTTCATACTTAGGTCGGCTACGAATAATTCGCTGCTTACGAGCGATAACCCGACGCCAGCGTTAACATTATGTTAGTAAATCGCCGCATGAGCGCAGATATTTAACTTTTTGATTTAACATACTAAATTCAAATTATTGACAGTTGTGTGCTGACCCTTTGGAGGTAAATTTATTCGCGATCTCAGCTGACTGTGCTTCAACTCACAGCTATTTATGGTCAAACACTCAATCGTCAATATAATGTTGACTTGTAATTATTTACAGTACATAAATGAACTGACCTAAGAAATGCATTAAAACAAGTTTCATTAAAATCGGTTAAGAAACACAGAAGTTATTAAAGAAAATGTATTTGTATATTGGCTGAACCACGTGATGGCAAGCGCCAAGCACAACCACTTTCTGCATACATGTGCCCACATACATACATACATATGTATATGCACATACATATGCGTGAGTTCCTTTTCAAATTTTAATCTGATTGTTTGTGCATGTGTGCTATTTTCTTAGCTCAGATTTTGACAAAGACAATTAAGTTGCAGCTGTAGCTCGGTGTTAGAGGTGTTGCCTGGCAGGCTACCAGGCGCGTATTCGTTTCGTCACTGTGTCAACGGGGTTTTCGTGTTGTTTATTAATTTTTTTCACTCAGTAGTCTAGGTGCAATTCAACGCTGGGACATTGGCGATTTGAAATACATACTCTGGAGCAACAAAATCGGAAAAATTTGGTATTTCTTATGCACACACTCAAAACGCTATTGCAGATCAACTGCAATCAATATTTGAAAGATATAATTTTCCAAGAAACTTCAAACATACGGCATACTAAAATTTATCTGCAAATATTTAAAGCGAGCGAGAACCGCGATCATTAATTTTTATACTCTTTGAAATGAAACTAGTACATAAGGTTTGTGCAATATCCGTCATGCTGTCCGCCCGTCTGTTCGGTTGAACGCAATTTTTTTCGCTTCTATTGTTTTTTTCCTTTTCTGAAACAACCGGTGTTTATATCATTTATATTATTTATACATTTTTTTAAATTATTTTTTAATTATTATATATAATGCCTGTTTTTTTCTGTGGTCGTGTCGCGAGTGCGGATGCCGTGCTTTTAAATTATATTTATTTGTGTACCAATTGCAGTTGCAATTTCGTTTATGTTTTGAGCTCTATTCGTTTGAGTATAACTTTGTTGTTGGGTAAGCCTTACTTTTTTTCCTGTGCTTATCTTGCATGCATTGTGTCTCGCTGTCTCGCTGTTGTCGCAAACGAATAACAGTTTAAGTCTCTCCCGCTTTTAGTTATCTCAATTGCTCAGTTGCCTTATTGTACTGCTGCTGTCAGACTCTTAAGCACTTATTATAACGGTCTAATTTTTTCTTAGCGTGCGTAGGTACAGTGGTAAACTGGTAAAATTTTCAAAAAAAAGGAGTCACCAAATTATCTATTTTAAAAAAGCTCCGACTCGTCCGCCTCCGTTACGCAACAACCAACCGAAAATTTATTATCCGGTCCACCGGCTGTAATAGTTGCCTCTAAGGATAGTTGAATAACTGTCGCACATGTGGCACCTAAACTTCTAGTTGGTCCCACCAAGAAACACATTTTTGTTCCTTTCATTTCTCATCGGATGATGTTAAAGCCTATATACAGGCTAAATTTCCAGGCGCAAGTATAACAGTGGAAAAGTTTAAATTTGTTTTAAATTTGAACAGTTAATTATAAAAGTGTACAAAACCAAAATAACAAGTCGGGTGCCTCCGACTAGGAGATACCCTGAACCCAGCGGCGAGCTGAAAGAGCTGAAAGAGTATACAAATTAATGATCGCGGTTCTCGCTCGCTTTAAATATTTGCAGATAAATTTTAGTATGCCGTATGTTTGAAGTTTCTTGGAAAATTATATCTTTCAAATATTGATTGCAGTTGATCTGCAATAGCGTTTTGAGTGTGTGCATAAGAAATACCAAATTTTTCCGATTTTGTTGCTCCAGAGTATGTATTTCAAATCGCCAATGTCCCAGCGTTGAATTGCACCTAGACTACTGAGTGAAAAAAATTAATAAACAACACGAAAACCCCGTTGACACAGTGACGAAACGAATACGCACCTGGTAGCCTGCCAGGCAACACCTCTAACACCGAGCTACAGCTGCAACTTAATTGTCTTTGTCAAAATCTGAGCTAAGAAAATAGCACACATGCACAAACAATCAGATTAAAATTTGAAAAGGAACTCACGCATATGTATGTGCATATACATATGTATGTATGTATGTGGGCACATGTATGCAGAAAACGGTTGTGCTTGGCGCTTGCCATCACGTGGTTCAGCCAATATACAAATACATTTTCTTTAATAACTTCTGTGTTTCTTAACCGATTTTAATGAAACTTGTTTTAATGCATTTCTTAGGTCAGTTCATTTATGGGACATGCCAGTCACTAATTTTATATTCCTAACCCACTGTAAATAATTACAAGTCAACATTATATTGACGATTGAGTGTTTGACCACAAATAGCTGTGAGTTGAAGCACAGTCAGCTGAGATCGCGAATAAATTTACCTCCAAAGGGTCAGCACACAACTGTCAATAATTTGAATTTAGTATGTTAAATCAAAAAGTTAAATATCTGCGCTCATGCGGCGATTTACTAACATAATGTTAACGCTGGCGTCGGGTTATCGCTCGTAAGCAGCGAATTATTCGTAGCCGACCTAAGTATGAAGTTCACCAAAACAAAAGAATAAAGTTCAGATTTTATACAGAAGTTATTTAAGAAAGTAATTACCTTTGAGCAAACATTTTGGAGTCCTCGGGTGGACTTAAGAGATCAATTGTAATTTTTTCATTTGTTAGTTGCACTCCACTAACATTTAACCAAAGATAACATAAATACTAAGATGAATAACGCGCATACATTTGAATGCAAGGCGAAATTTCTAGTGTGGCTTTTCAAGTGGCTTTTCGGTCTTGAAAAGCCACTGCAGCTGAGTGCCTTTTCGCTCTCCAAAAGCCACACGATCAAATACCGAAGTCGTTGCGCTCTGCTCCTAACCCGAGCAACGAAATCAGTCGCCTGGCTGCCTTCAGCCATTGAGTAATCAAATAAAGAGCGGAAAATGGGATCTCGAGCTTTTATTCAAAATAATTCGCGAGCGACAACAAGGTTTCAAACACAAAATGGAAACTCAACACCCAATTGTCTATGCGCGCATATTCTGTTGCTGTACCTTGCAAAGTCGCAAACATATATATTCTTCTTCTTGGCTTGGTTACTCAATGCAGCAGGCCGGCCAATTTTTAAAATTTTTCAATTTTGGGCGACGAGCACACCTTTTCCCTGAGTAGGGTGTTTTAACTTTTCCTAAGTGCTGCTGGTACTGATAAAAAAACTTCTAAATAAAATAGTATATCAATCTGAGGGAAAAAATTTACTTCCTATTTGTTTAATTACAATTGCATAAAGAAGGGTAATTAGGCCTCTACTCGCCAAAATAATACACACATGGTCGAGCTAATGCATAAGTATATTTGTGCGCAACCCATTAACATGCATGAATATCTGAAGGTTGCAACTTCTTTTCAATACGCGACGTCACAGCTGAAGTTTCTGTGCGAGTGTGCAAGTTTTGCATGCCGAAAAGAAGCCGATGTGACATCACGTGGACATTCCGAATTAAGGACCATTTCATTTTTTTTTACTATGCTACTCAGGCAGGCATAAGTTCATAATTATTTATGTTGCTAACCCCGCTCCCCCCGAAGTAGCCCAGATCCTTAACTCTGCTCGCAAACCTCGATCAAAACAATAGAGAGGACAGTGCGAACTGTTGTTGTTTTTCAGATTTGTTGTTGCATCCTTTGGTAAATTTGCCGATGTTTGAATTTGCTTTTGCAGATCAAACTTAATGCATTCCCGCCATCCAACTAACTGTAGTAAAAGCTCAGATCCAAATGTCCGCTCTTTATTTGATTACTCAATGGCCTTCAGCAAAGCTGGTCGGTGCCGGTGCATGCTGCAAAAAAGGGCTCATCTCAGCCAATGGCCCCTCTAGAACCAAGACTTTTCGTATAGAAATTTACTTTTTTTTTGTCTTCATATATAAATTTAATTTATGTACATATGTACAAAATTGCACCTACATCTTGTCCCCCTTAGCCCAGATCTTTGCTACGCCCATGTGTGTGAATTATGCAAATTACCGAATTCTTTCCTTTAATGGTCTTTTAAAAAAGACCGTTTATTTGTCGTGCTATCTTAGAACTAAATTACAATGGTCAAGACAAATTATGCTAAAGCTAAAACTCTGCTACTGCCGCTGTCACTGCAGCCGCTGTCACTGCAGCCGCTGCCGCTGTTGCCGCTGTTGTTGTTGCTGTCGCTCCCGTTGTAGCTTGGCTAACGTGATCTATTCCATGGTGCGCTCCCACGGTTGAGCCGTTTGGTAGAATGCGCTGACGCAGCGCACGTGGCAAAAGTGCATGCATCGGGTCCGTGATTGCATGGGCTCGTGTGCATGCATTTTTGGTCAACTTCGACTTTAACTCCTCCCCTTTTAAATGCGTACGTTCTCGGATGCGATGTAATAACGTCTTTGGTTTGGAACTACATTCGCCTCCGCAATTATTTCTGCTTCCACAAACTTCTCCAGTGATCTGGTATGCTGTAGCGAAAAACTTTTGTCTTGTCGAGTATCCAACAATCCTGATCATTAGTGTCAATAGAATTCCAAGTAGTGTGAAATTAATTGCTGTTGTAGTGCTGTTGTAGCTCTCCAGAGTTTCAAATTTTCGGGTGTTATTGATGTTGACTTCCTTCAGCATTTGTAGTGATAAAACCATCGCAAGAGTCTTTCATTGCATATATTATTTGCCCACATTTTACAATATTCTGATGTTTTATTTCGTTTATTATATTTGATTTCTGAATGGGCTTTAATAACATAGCTCACAATTAATGGTTGTTGCTATTTTATTTTGTGCAAATTCTAATAATTCTTCGGCATTTAAAAACATAAACTATTTTTTTTCCAAAATTTGTTCTACTGTTTTTACTTCTAATTCCGACAATATTACTGAATTTACTGTATTTGTCTTTGCCCAATCTATTGCATGAACTAGATTTGTTATATCGTCTTTGAAAATTTTAAGCTTGAATTTAAATACTGTAAGTTTTTCTTCATTAAAATTTCTGTTTTCTTTAGCTGATTTAATTATCTCGTTAGTGACTCCGCTTATCTCGTTAATTTTATTTTGTATAAGCTTATTTATAACAACTTGTTTACTCTTATTCTCTAGTTGCTCAGTCATTTTGGTTACTAGAACTTCGTGATCGCTGTGGTCCGGCGGGCCGGCCAACCATTTCTAGGCTGTTCCCAACGCGTTTATTGTTCTTGCCGCTATTATAGAGGCTCGTATCTCGAGAATACGATCTCGTATTCTAGCAATGGGAATAGCTGGTGCTAGGTGCTTATCGTATGCAAGGTATCCTCTAGTGTCCCGAAAACTTTTTCGTCAATATCGAATACATGAATAATTTTGAAAATGCCGTTTTGCACTCCTGCAGAACCCATTTTTATTTGAATGAGTTGTTGTAGATAGATACCCTGAACTCATTAAAAATGGGCAAAAAGGATATAATGGTTTTGTGCAAATGTATGTAATAGGCAGAAGGAAGCATCTCCGACCCCATAAAGTATATATATTCACCACGACGATCAGATCGACGAACTGAGTTGAGTTAGCCATGTCCGTCCGTCTGTCCATCCCTTCGTCTGTTCGTCTGTATGAACGCAGAGATCTCGGAAACTACAAAAGCTAGAAACCGGATTTTTGATACCTCCCACCATTCGCCCGCCATATCAAAAAAACGCAAATCAAATACTACAGACTTGCGCTTTGGTTTGTGTATAGATTTGGATGATCTTAATAAACACTGAAAGTTTCATAGCGATCATACTCTTAGTTTAGAAGTTATTCAATAATTTATTTTCCATAGTGGGGCCAAGCGCAGCCGATGTGTACAGTGTGCAGATTAGTGCGTGCGTTTGTGTGAGTGTGTATGTGTGATTTTGTGAATGTGTGTATGAATACAAAGAGCTTTAAGTGTAAGTAACAACAGCTCGCCGCTGGGTTCAGGGTATCTCCTAGTTTTGTACACTTTTTATTAACTGTTCAAATTTAAAACAAATCTGCGCTCATGCGGCGATTTACTAACATAATGTTAACGCTGGCGTCGGGTTATCGCTCGTAAGCAGCGAATTATTCGTAGCCGACCTAAGTATGAAGTTCACCAAAACAAAAGAATAAAGTTCAGATTTTATACAGAAGTTATTTAAGGAAGTAATTACCTTTGAGCAGCTGAGTGCCTTTTCGCTCTCCAAAAGCCACACGATCAAATACCGAAGTCGTTGCGCTCTGCTCCTAACCCGAGCAACGAAATCAGTCGCCTGGCTGCCTTCAGCCATTGAGTAATCAAATAAAGAGCGGAAAATGGGATCTCGAGCTTTTATTCAAAATAATTCGCGAGCGACAACAAGGTTTCAAACACAAAATGGAAACTCAACACCCAATTGTCTATGCGCGCATATTCTGTTGCTGTACCTTGCAAAGTCAGTAAGGAAGTAATTACCTTTGAGCAAACATTTTGGAGTCCTCGGGTGGACTTAAGAGATCAATTGTAATTTTTTCATTTGTTAGTTGCACTCCACTAACATTTAACCAAAGATAACATAAATACTAAGATGAATAACGCGCATACATTTGAATGCAAGGCGAAATTTCTAGTGTGGCTTTTCAAGTGGCTTTTCGGTCTTGAAAAGCCACTGCAGCTGAGTGCCTTTTCGCTCTCCAAAAGCCACACGATCAAATACCGAAGTCGTTGCGCTCTGCTCCTAACCCGAGCAACGAAATCAGTCGCCTGGCTGCCTTCAGCCATTGAGTAATCAAATAAAGAGCGGAAAATGGGATCTCGAGCTTTTATTCAAAATAATTCGCGAGCGACAACAAGGTTTCAAACACAAAATGGAAACTCAACACCCAATTGTCTATGCGCGCATATTCTGTTGCTGTACCTTGCAAAGTCACAAACATATATATTCTTCTTCTTGGCTTGGTTACTCATTGCAGCAGGCCGGCCAATTTTTAAAATTTTTCAATTTTGGGCGCCGAGCACACCTTTTCCCTGAGTAGGGTGTTTTAACTTTTCCTAAGTGCTGCTGGTACTGATCCAAAAACTTCTGAATAAAATAGTATATCAATCTGAGGGAAAAATTTTACTTCCTATTTGTTTAATTACAATTGCATAAATAAGGGTAATTAAGCCCCTACTCGCCAAAATAATACACACATGGTCGAGCTAATGCATAAGTATATTTGTGCGCAACCCATTAACATGCATGAATATCTGAAGGTTGCAACTTCTTTTCAATACGCGACGTCACAGCTGAAGTTTCTGTGCGAGTGTGCAAGTTTTGCATGCCGAAAAGAAGCCGATGTGACATCACGTGGACATTCCGAATTAAGGACCATTTCATTTTTTTTTACTATTCAGGCAGGCATAAGTTCATAATTATTTATGTTGCTAACCCCGCTCCCCCCGAAGTAGCCCAGATCCTTAACTCTGCTCGCAAACCTCGATCAAAACAATAGAGAGGACAGTGCGAACTGTTGTTGTTTTTCAGATTTGTTGTTGCATCCTTTGGTAAATTTGCCGATGTTTGAATTTGCTTTTGCAGATCAAACTTAATGCATTCCCGCCAACCAACTAACTGTAGTAAAAGCTCAGATCCAAATGTCCGCTCTTTATTTGATTACTCAATGGCCTTCAGCAAAGCTGGTCGGTGCCGGTGCATGCTGCAAAAAAGGGCTCATCTCAGCCAATGGCCCCTCTAGAACCAAGACTTTTCGTATAGAAATTTACTTTTTTTTTGTCTTCATATATAAATTTAATTTATGTACATATGTACAAAATTGCACCTACATCTTGTCCCCCTTAGCCCAGATCTTTGCTACGCCCATGTGTGTGAATTATGCAAATTACCGAATTCTTTCCTTTAATGGTCTTTTAAAAAAGACCGTTTATTTGTCGTGCTATCTTAGAACTAAATTACAATGGTCAAGACAAATTATGCTAAAGCTAAAACTCTGCTACTGCCGCTGTCACTGCAGCCGCTGTCACTGCAGCCGCTGCCGCTGTTGCCGCTGTTGTTGTTGCTGTCGCTCCCGTTGTAGCTTGGCTAACGTGATCTATTCCATGGTGCGCTCCCACGGTTGAGCCGTTTGGTAGAATGCGCTGACGCAGCGCACGTGGCAAAAGTGCATGCATCGGGTCCGTGATTGCATGGGCTCGTGTGCATGCATTTTTGGTCAACTTCGACTTTAACTCCTCCCCTTTTAAATGCGTACGTTCTCGGATGCGATGTAATAACGTCTTTGGTTTGGAACTACATTCGCCTCCGCAATTATTTCTGCTTCCACAAACTTCTCCAGTGATCTGGTATGCTGTAGCGAAAAACTTTTGTCTTGTCGAGTATCCAACAATCCTGATCATTAGTGTCAATAGAATTCCAAGTAGTGTGAAATTAATTGCTGTTGTAGTGCTGTTGTAGCTCTCCAGAGTTTCAAATTTTCGGGTGTTATTGATGTTGACTTCCTTCAGCATTTGTAGTGATAAAACCTTCGCAAGAGTCTTTCATTGCATATATTATTTGCCCACATTTTACAATATTCTGATGTTTTATTTCGTTTATTATATTTGATTTCTGAATGGGCTTTAATAACATAGCTCACAATTAATGGTATGTTAATTATGTAGAGCATGCTCTGCCATTTGTTGCTATTTTAATTTGTGCAATTTCTAATAATTCTTGGACATTTAAAAACATAAACTATTCTTTTTCCAAAATTTGTTCTACTGTTTTTACTTCTAATTCCGACAATATTACTGAATTTACTGTATTTGTCTTTGCCCAATCTATTGCATGAACTAGATTTGTTATATCGTCTTTGAAAATTTTAAGCTTGAATTTAAATACTGTAATTTTTTCTTCATTCAAATTTCTGTTTTCTTTAGCTGATTTAATTATCTCGTTAGTGACTCCGCTTATCTCGTTAATTTTATTTTGTATAAGCTTATTTATAACAACTTGTTTACTCTTATTCTCTAGTTGCTCAGTCATTTTGGTTACTAGAACTTCGTGATCGCTGTGGTCCGGCGGGCCGGCCAACCATTTCTAGGCTGTTCCCAACGCGTTTATTGTTCTTGCCGCTCTTTGAGAGGCTCGTATCTCGAGAATACGATCTCGTATTCTAGCAATGGGAATAGCTGGTGCTAGGTGCTTATCGTATGCAAGGTATCCTCTAGTGTCCCGAAAACTTTTTCGTCAATATCGAATACATGAATAATTTTGAAAGTGCCGTTTTGCACTCCTGCAGAACCCATTTTTATTTGAATGAGTAGTTGTAGATAGATACCCTGAACTCATTAAAAATGGGCAAAAAGGATATAATGGTTTTGTGCAAATGTATGTAATAGGCAGAAGGCAGCATCTCCGACCCCATAAAGTATATATATTCACCACGACGATCAGATCGACGAACTGAGTTGAGTTAGCCATGTCCGTCCGTCTGTCCGTCCCTTCGTCTGTTCGTCTGTATGAACGCAGAGATCTCGGAAACTACAAAAGCTAGAAACCGGATTTTTGATACCTCCCACCATTCGCCCCCGCAAATCAAATACTACAGACTTGCGCTTTGGTTTGTATATAGATTTGGATGATCTTAATAAACACTGAAAGTTTGATAGCGATCATACTCTTAGTTTAGAAGTTATTCAATAATTTATTTTCCATAGTGGGGCCAAGCGCAGCCGATGTGTACAGTGTGCAGATTAGTGCGTGCGTTTGTGTGAGTGTGTATGTGTGATATTGTGAATGTGTGTATGAATACAAAGAGCTTTAAGTGTATGTAACAACAGCTCGCCGCTGGGGTCAGGGTATTTCCTAGTCGGGGGCACCCGACTAGAGCCATCTTACTTGTTCTTTTGGTTTTGTGGTTGGTGGTTTTAGTAAAATAAAATAAAAAAAAATAAAAAATAAAAATTATTGATCGCGCTTCGCGCTCGCTTTTAATATTTGCAGGCATATTTTAGTATGCCGTACAAGTATATCTTTCAAATGTTGGTTGCAGTTGATCTGCGAAAGCTTTTTAAGAGTGTGCATGCCAAATATTAATTTTCCCCCATTTTGTTGCTCCAGAATATATCAAATCGTGAATGTCCCAGCATTAAGTTACATTTGGACCATTAAGTGTGTTAAGTTTAAAAATAAAAATTTAAATAAACAGTAAAAAAAACTCCGTTGACCCAAGCCAGCTTTTATGAGGTAAACGAGGACGGGCTTTAGAGGTTTGATTGTTGGTTTTCGCAAAATTACCGATCAGCTTACAGCCATGGATTCTCAATTCAATGGTTTAAAACTATTGAGTGGGTCTCCTAGGCGTAAGAAGTCCGCTCCTCGTGATCTGCCGTTGCCAATCTCCTTTCAGCCTTCGAATACGAGTCTGCCTACTACTCCGGTGGCACATCAGCTTATTGCGTTTGCTACCCCTGTAGCTTCGAGATCTGATGTTGACACAAGTTCGGTTACCAAATGTGTAAGATCGGAGAAAGCTTAATCAGACGTTTTTTCCGACTCGTCCGCCTCCGTTACGCAACAACCGAAAATTTATTATCCGGTCCACCGGCTGCAATAGTTGCCTCTAAGGATAGTTGAATAACTGTCGCACATGTGGCACCTTAAATAAACATTAAAAAAAACTCCGTTGACCCAAGCCAGATTCGAACCCAATTGCGCGCCAGGCAACATCTCTACCACCGAGCCACATTTACATTTAAATTCCCTGTGTCAAAATCTGATATAAGACACACACGTACAACCAATCGCTTGAGAATTCGAAAAGAATGTGCATATACATATGTATGTATGTATGTGTGTACACATATGCAGAAAACGTCTACTAATACATTACATAACTTCTGTGATTCTTAACCGATTTGGATGAAATTTGTTTTAATTTTTTACTATAGAACACTTGTATAGCAGCTTAAATTTGATGGCTCTAGCTCTTACAGTTTCTGTAAGTTATCCTCAAAAAACCGGTTCACTGTTTATAAGAAAACAGAGCAAGTTATCGATCATTTGAAATAAACTTGATCTGCGTATGGTATATACGAATCTAAAAAGTCCAAGTTCAGCTCTCTAGCCCTTGTAGTCTCTGAAATCGACGCGTTCATACAGACAGACGGACGGACGGACGACGGACCGACAGACGGACAGGGCTTAATCAACTCGTCTAGTGATACTGATGAAGAATACTTTATGGGGTCGGAGATGCCTCCTTCTGTCTGTCACATACATTTGCACAAAACCATTTATATGTGTTAATTCTAACCAAAAGCTGTCTATTTTGCCTTCCAAAATAATGTTTGAAAACACGAGTGCAAACACTGATCAGGGCATCGCCGATCTGTTCGCATTTTTTTTTTCAATCTACTTATTCCACATCCACTAGGAATAATATGCCTTATCCTCATCAGTTACAGTCCTCAAACTGCATTTTGTGCCCTATCATTACGGAAAGTTCGCTACTTTGCGACCTTAACACAATCAATCCAGTGTCTTCGCCTGGTCCTGATGGTATTTCAGCCTGCTCATGTACTCATGCAAAATCACTTTGCATCACTTTGCAAATCACATCCTTAAGCTTTTTAAGTTGACGGTAGACACCTCATCTTTTCATCTTTTCATCTATGTGGAAGGAATCTTTTATCATCCCGCTCAAAAAAAAAGGAAAAAAAACTGTTGTCGAAAATTACAGAGGTATTTCCGAATTGTCTGCAATACCAAAAGCTTTTGAGAAAATTATAACATCTCAACTGCAACATTTATGCATCTCTATTATATCACCTTCAAAGCATGGGTTTGTGTAATGTAGATCTGTAACCACTAACCTCCAAGAATTCTCTTCTCTGGTAATTGATGGCTTCAAAAACAAAATGCAGACTGATTTCAACAAGGATTCTGACTCAGTAAAGCACTCCTTGCTACTGCACATATTATGCCTACTTGGCTTCCCTGTAAATCATTTTAACTGTATTTCAGAGTATCCAAGAAATATATCCTAAAGGGTTATGTTTAGGAATGTATATTTTAACTGAATCAGGTTGTCATCTGGGGTTCCACAGGGTAGTCATCTTGGTCCGCTTCTCTTTACTCATTTCATTAATGACCTTCCCTCTGTACTTTCACACTTCCGTGTGCTAATGTATGCCGATTATGTGAAATTGTGCATTACATATAAGAATATGGTTTGAAGTAATCTCTTACAAGCTGATCTTGACGCCTTTGAGTCCTGGTGTCAAGATAACCTATACAATCTTAATTGCTCTAAGTGCAAGGTAATGACTTTTTATCGAACCTCTCCTCAAATGTTTCCGTACCAGCTAGGTAGCATACTGTTTGAACGGGTAAATAATATCGATAAAGTTATTATTGACTTAGGCGTCGTTTTTGATCACAAACTTAAATTTGACTCTCATGCTACGACCATAGTCAACAAGAGACTATTCTTGGATTCATCAAAAGAAGGTCCAAGGAGTTTGATGACCCTTACACGACAAAGACACTTTTCATATCGCCTGATGACCCATTCTCGAGTTTGGGTCATGCGTATGGTCCCCACAATACGCAGTACATCAGAACCGAATTGAGTCGGTACAAGATTTGTTTTTATTTTTTATTTGCTTTTCGTGGCCTTAATTGGGATCCTGATGTTCGGCTGCCATCAGACCCAAGTAGGCTGTTAATGATAAATCTCCCCTCTCTAATAAATCGGAGAACTATGCTTGGCGTAATCTTTGTCCATCGTTTAATTACGGGCGTAAACGATTCATATGAGTTGATAAGCCAATTCAATCTCTCGGTTCCAACCAGACTAACACGTAATTTTAAACACTTAGTACTTAACCATTGCTTAACTTCTATGCCCTGCATGAACTCTTCCGCGTCCTTTGTGAAGATTTTAATAAACATTACAGAGTGATCAGTTCATTGTATTAAGTCTTTACTCCTAAGCTATTTAGCAAGTAGATTGTAGATAGTTTATGTTCGTTTTGTACTTCGCGATTCGTGTCGTACGTTATACGACTGCGCCGCTCGGTCGGTTGGGCGGGAGGTGGAATGCTGCTCATAGCATCGGGATTCGTTCGAAGTGCGGCTTTGGTGTCGTTTGTACAATTGCAGAGAAGTTTATTTAAATGTATCAAAAGACAGCTCGCTGCTAGGATCAGTGTATCTTCTAGTCGGGCACTTCCAACTAGAGCCAACTTACTAGTTTTTTATTTGTGGGGCGAATGGTATTCGAAATTCGATATATTCTTAATCTGCGGATCATTTACGAGAACTTATTACACTAAATTTATGGGTTCTTATCTCTTATAGTTTCTGAGATATACTGAGAAACTATATACTCTAAGACCAATAAATACTGATCATTTGAAATTAACTTGATCTACGTATGGGATACACGAAGTAAAAAGTCCAAGTTCAGCGCTCTAGCTTTTGTCATCTCTGAGATCGACGCGTTCATAGACAAACGGACATGGCTACATCGTCTCGGCTATTAATCCTGACCACATTGCGACGAATTGTATTGCCGTATTATGGATACAATACAATACAATACAACCAATGCCTCAGTCCTCAGCAGTTTATTACCATCATCTTGAATACATGAAATCAGGAGTTTCTCATTAATGTCTGTTAATTGAGTTTGAGGCAGATGAAGCTTTGCGTAAGTAAATTTACAACGCAAACGTTTGGAATTTGTAAATTAAGTCTCTTATATCTGCAAAATTCGAGTGGTATTTAGAAACTGAAGAATAAATTCTCTTAAATATTTCTCGTTTCTTATCTTAAACATAAATGGTCGTTTTTGACAATCCACATTTACGTTTTAACATATTTAAAACTTAATATTCACATAATTATTTTGGTTATTGTACCCTATTTTCATTCTAAAACAAAAAAAATACTGTATATAAAATATATATTTAAATAATAAAATGGGGTTTCTAATCAACTAATTTGTTCATTCAATAATTAAGTTTTAATTTGCCGTTTCACATGCATCCACCCAATCGTTGTATACATCAATAGGCTCCGACAAAAAGTTAATTCCAGTTTGAAAGTCCTCTAAGCAAACGCGACATGTTATTTTAGCAGTGTTTCTTCCTTTATCCCTGCAAGGGGAAAATGGAGGGTTTAAAAAGCTATTAACAAAATACATACAAATTACATTTTTACTTCACACGTCTTTTCATGATTACAAAATGGACAGTTAAATTGTTGGTCCAAAGGCTCGATGTTTTTCCTTTTAGGTGGAGGCTTTCGTTTAGATTTTCTTCTTCCCATTTCTTCACATTCAGATTGTGAATATACTTAATGGAGTTATAAAATGGTTATTGAATATAAGAACGCAGTACTCTTGGTAATTATTTTAGGGATGACAGAAATTATCGATACTTCGATAAAAAACAAATTTTTAAAACAAAAATCGACCTCTGTATGCTTACGATGTATTGTTTTATGGATTGACACGTGCATTCCATAATATTTTTGCATTCAATTTAACAATTATAGTAATAACAAATATGTTAAAAAGGATATGATAATAAAAATGTATTATGTGTGATTACTGTGAAAACAATATGCTGGCTATATATGTATATTCAAAATATTATTTTCCTTTTATAATTATACATATCTATTTTTTTTCGATACACAAATTTTTATATTTCATGCATATACTGCACATTTGTATGTATTTACAGTGGCCCACAGATTCAATGAACCAACACATTAAAATATTTTTAAATGGCCATATTTTTTTAACTAATCGGTCGATCACCAAAATTTAAATGTAATTGTGTGTAGCATATGTCTATGAATCGGTGTATACAAAAACAATTTGCAATTATATCCCCTCCCTTCGGCGAAAGCGAGAAAAGAAATTGCGCAGCAATTTTTGAGCTCACAACGTATTTGAACCAGGCACTTCATTCTTTATATATAATATATCATATTTATAATATATCATATGCGCACGAAAAACTGTAAATGTGTGTCGATTCCCTTTTTTAGTACTTGCCCTAGGTATATTTCCAAAAATTTGCTAATGTTCAGTGTTATCTGGGTGCTAACAGCGAAAGCAAATAAAATGGGCTGTCGTACTACTAAAGTGGTCGTAGGTCTTTTTAAGGATGGCCATTCTCGCCGCAAGATGGTTAAAATGGTTAAGTTAGGTGAATCTATTGTGCATCATATTATATCACGATTTGTCCATGAAAATAGAGATCATAATAAGGGCAGGAAAGCGCCAAACTTAATTTTCAGTGAGGCGGATTCACGACTTATAGTTCGCCAAATCAAAAAGGATCCAAAATTATTTGCTCCAAAAGTGGCTGCACAGCTTCACAAAGAGTTGTTGAAGTCGTGGAATCCAGAAACGGCTTGCCGGGTCCTTCGGGAAAACAAGGTTGAGTAGCTCGCAAGAAACCTTTTATAAGCAACAAAAATCGATTTAGCCGACTTGCATTGGCTAAAGAGCCCATCTCTAAGGACTCTAATTTTTAATTTATAAAAAGGGTGGACACACAAAATACATAAATTTATTAATTTTGTTTTTATATGTATAAATATTGTACTCGAAAAACTGTGGTTCATTTAAGCTGTGCAATTAAAATTTCTGTATTTTTCGTTTTTCTTATCGGTTAAGGAATATTCGACTTGCTATGAATAAACTCAAAACTGTTTTTTTAGTTAAAACATAAATCTACAACTCTGCATTTCAATTTTTGTGATTGCCGTTTTTATTTGGAAGTCGCAGCTATTTGAAATTCATTTAAGCTGTGAGCCACTGTATATCAAAGAACTATTTACTACATTAAAAACACATATCTCTGAATTAAATGTTACAATCAGTTTTTTTGGCTTTTCAATAATTATTATTCAATTATTCAATTATTGTTATTCAATTCAATAATTAACTTACATAACAATTATAACAATAACAAATTTGTTAATAACGTTGTTAATAAAAAATTCAATTCTTCGTTTTATTCACCGTAGGTAAAGAGCGTCCAAATAATTTGGGAAACATTGTTTTAGCTACACCCTGTAATACTAGATTTTAGGCGACACCTATCCTAACGATAGCCATGCTCCTCTCTCCCCCATTTACGAGCCTTTAGGCGCGCATTTTAAATTCCAGCACAATTATTTGATTGGTGAATTTGCTTTTAAGCATGTTAACATTAAACTTGGCCGTCAGCCAACTGGTGTGCAAGGGGACTAACGTGTAATTATTACTTGTGAAGAGTCAGAAGCGTTTTCCTGTCTAGCATGAGAAATAGGGGGTTGGGGGTTGATATGCTTCGACACCACGAGCCGTAGATTAACTTCAGCACGTCGTAGGTGCAACCGTTTATTTCGATGTCTTCTAATGTACTGACTTAATAAGTAAAGTTCAAGCGCAGCTTGCCCAATTTCATGAAGGTGTAAAGCATAATGAACTACCGTAATAGCAATGTGAACATTAGAGTGGACCCAAATAAGTAGAGTATTACATTTCAATAAACTTAAATTAATAAAGGGGCATTTTGCCCCAACATCCAGGCCCCATTGAAAAACGCAAGCCTTTCAAGAGACTGGCAGCAGGGCAAGCTTGTGAATCGGTCGACGAATGACTCCCTTGGGGGTCCGAATATCTACTACTCGAATTTGCTGATCATGTCCAGAAACCGTAGCCGTCACGCGTCCCATTATCCACCTTTGCGAAGGCACATTGTCCTCGTGTATCAGAGCCAAGTCTCCGACAGAGACACTGGCCCTGTGATTGGTCCACTTGGCGCGTGTCTGCAGCTCGTTAACGTAGTCAGATAGCCAGCGTCGCCAGAAGTATTGCTTGATGCCACTAACCATGCGCCAGCGATCCAAGTGACTTAATTGGTTGTCATTAATAGTGTGTTCCGGCAAGGCTCGTAGTGAGTCCCCGGTGAGGAAGTGACCTGGCGTAAGCGCACCCAGTTCGCTTGGGTCAGACGAAAGGGGTGTCAGGGGGCGTGAGTTTAAGATGGCCTCCATCTCCACTGCGACGGTGACAAGTTCTTCGAACGTCAGGCGGGCGTTCATTAAACTGCTAGTCATGAGACCTTTGGCGCTCTTGACGGCCGCCTCCCATAGGCCTCCAAAATGTGGTGCCCTGGGGGGGATGTAACGAAAATTTACAAATTCGTTAGCGCAGAAACTAACAATAGAACGTTGATTTTCTTGCTGGAATAAAGAGTCGTGAAGTTCATTCAATTGGTTGCTCGCTCCAGTAAAATTAGTTGCGTTATCGCAAAATATATCGATAGGTAAGCCACGACGCGCGATCATGCGCCGTAGGGCAGCCAAAAAGGCATCAAAAGGCAACCTTGGCTTGTAGCGTACACAATGTACGCATCCTCTTACGACGTGGCGGGCCAAGTCAGGAGCGTTGACGATCCAAAATTGCAGACGCAGCAATGCAACGAGGGCCTTTGGGCCGGCGTGGTAGTGATGGCGGTGTAGAAACTGCACGTAGTGCCGAATGAAGTCATCTTTACTGGGGTGTAATATTGGATGCTTCTGTGCCTCTGGAACACTCGACATGTCCAGACGGCCACCAACTTTCAGCAACATGTATCCATCGGTAAGCTGCAAGAATGGATTTAGAAATTTGAGGTGACTTAATATTTGCTTGTTCTTGTGTAATGCGTGAATTTCGTGCTGTTGCTGGAGATTCCAAATGATGCAATGAAATGCACGCTGCAGCTCTTGAGGTGTCGGCGTTGGTGTATTTAACTTCGTCAAGCTTCGTGTAGAGCAGCTAAAGCGGATCATCCATGCAACTATCAGTAAACAACGGCGATGAGAACTTATGTTTCGAAGTATGTCGAGCAAATAATTGCCATTGGCTATAGTCTTGAATGCTGATTTGCGTTTCTCTTGTTCTACTACCTCAAGATCAGGCTTAGTTCGGGTATCCTTTGGCCAAGCGCTGGTACCTTGTGTCAAATACGCCGGCCCCAAAAACCAGATCGAATTCTCCAATTCCAAAGGTGTGCATCCCCTGGATACCAGATCGGCAGGATTGCAGTGTGTTGGAACGTGTCTCCAGTGACAGTCCGCTGTATATTCTTGGATGTCCGAAACACGGTTTCCAACAAACGTCGATAGGGTAGCTGAATGTTGCTATATCCAATGCAGAACTATCTGCGAGTCGCTCCAAAGATACGTTGTGTGCCTTATTGTAAAAATGTCTTTAATTTTGACGTAGAGTTGTGCCAGAAAGTGCGCAGAAGCTAATTCCAATTTTGGTAGTGACAGTTTCCGTGTTGGTGCCACTCTAGATTTAGATGTGATTAGCCGTGCTCTGACCCTTCCGTCCACTGTTATCGTACGCGCGTAAATGCAGCATCCATATGCACGAATGGAAGCGTCGCAGAATCCATGTAGCTGTAACTCCAGAGTTTTCGGCTGCATACAGAACCGAGGTATAGCCAAGGACTCCAACGATTGAAGTGAAGTAGAGAAGTGGCATAGTGCTTGTGGGACCGTCTCGTCCCACTGTAATTTGAGTAGCCATAGTTCCTGTAGTATAATCTTGGCAGTAATGATGACAGGCTTTATCAGTCCTAATGGGTCAAAGAGGGATGATGCCAGCGATAGGATTGTTCGCTTGGTGACGACATTAAATAAGCGTTTAGGCCGAAATGCAATAAGCAAAACATCTCGCCGTTGGTCCCAAGACAATCCTAAAGCGCTAGTAACCGAGATCTCATCCAAATTTAGATTCTTAATGGTTCTGTCATCCAAAAACTCCGGATGGTTTGAGTGCCATTTTGCCAGCTCAAACTTGCCCTTGCCAAGAATTTCGATGATTTCTGACTTCAGCTGTCGTAGACCTTCTGTTGTGTCATGTCCACACAGGAGGTCATCCACGTAAAATGATGATTTTATAGCTTTTGCTCCAAGTCCTTTTTTATGCGCATGTAGATCGGCTAGGTACGTCATGCTTCGTATTGCGAGATATGGTGCCGTTGCCGTTCCGTAAGTAACTGTTTTGAGCTCATATGTGCGAAGTTTTTCATCTGGTGAAGTTCTCCAAAGTATATATTGAAATTTACGATCACGTTGGTCTATCAGTACTTGCCTGAACATTTTAACGACATCTGCTGTGATTGCATACCTGTATGTCCGAAAGCGCAGTAGAAGTATGTACAAATCTGGCTGAATGGTTGGTCCTACCATTAACAAATCATTAAGCGATCTTTGCGATGATGTCTGGCTCGATGCGTCAAAAACCACCCTTAACTTGGTCGATGTGCTATTTAGTTTAAAGACGCAATGATGAGGTATATAATTGTGTGGCTCATCAATACTTTAGGCGTTCGTATTTGGTCAGAAACTCCACGTAGGCTGTCTTTAATTCAGAGTTGCGATTCAATCGGCGCT
Organism: Drosophila colorata; assembly: GCA_035041545.1. NCBI lineage: Eukaryota > Metazoa > Arthropoda > Insecta > Diptera > Drosophilidae > Drosophila > Drosophila colorata. Next base: position 294,033 of record JAWNLD010000010.1, on the reverse strand, counting down.
CCAGCGCTTTAAATCTCTGCTTAGCCGACTCGTACGAGGAACCTAGGTAGCTTGGATCATCCTTAAATGGTAACCGCACAACGATTCTACCATCTGCTTGTTGCTTTACGGTTTGAGCGAATATTTGCTCGCACTGACGCTGTTCAGGAGTGAGCTTATCAGTTGACTTGTGCACATCCTCGATACGCTAAAGTCTTTCAAGGTTTCCGTTAATGGACTTCTCCAACGAAAGCGATTAATTATGTACCTGACCCTTGTCGCCTTCATAACGTCCAGACACAATTCATCCGAGTAGAGTTTTCTGGAGGTACCAGAGGTACCAAACTTAATGTGTGTATGTGATTTGCCAATGCTGCTTATTCTCATGTGGCGTTTGACCTTAAGCAAGCGCAGCGATTGAGCGAATTGTTCTGAGATGTAAGTCACTTGTGAGCAAGAATCTAACAATGCGCGACCAATCCTATAGTTTCCAGACGCATCTCTCACGTAGACGATGGCTGTGGCCAAGATGACTTGGTCTGAAGACCTGTTGTTGTGCGTGTGTGTGACGGCAACACTGGGGGCTGTTGTACCATGCAAAGAAGAAAGTGTTGGCAATGCAGGCGATGGCTTGCGCTCGGTAGTCTCACGATGCAAAAGTGAATGATGAAGGCGAGAACAAGATCGACATCTTTGAGGCAGAGTGCAAGGCGTTTTGCTGTATGACAGACATTTCTCTGAACTGGTTGCTGCGCGTGGCACGATGCTCTGAGCTGGAACAAAAAGTACATGATTGAGTTGTACAATTAAATGATAGACCTTGTCGAGGTGTGGCCTGGCTGCGTGGCTTGCCGCCAGTTACTGTGCGACTTTCAATAGCTACGGCCTCACCAAACGATTCCAGATATTGGCAGTGTTTTTCTACTCTGTACGCACAGATCCCACGTTGGCAATGTAGAAAAGTCCAATGACTCGTTCCATTTGCGCTTAGTTTCCAGATTCACCTTTTCCATGACTATAAATATCAACATGGCCTGTGCGATTTGAGCTTCACTCCCTAACGATTTCAGGGAATTGTAAAGAGCCGTAGAGTTGTCAATCAGACTTCGAAGTTGTTGACTGCTTGAGTTAGTGATGTTTGGCAATTTTAACAGAGACGAGATATTGTCCAAGAACACCAATGTTAGGTTGTCGTACCGCTGATTCAAACGCACAAGAGCCTTATGATAATTTTCCGGCGTCACTTGAAATGCTTTCACAGTTTCTAGAGCTGGTCCTTTCATCACCGAGGCCATGGAATAAGTCGGCCGTCAGTTCCAATTTAAGGGCAATGGCATTCGAATTTAAATAGCCGTTGCAGGAAGGGCGGGTACGTCGTGGCCGAGAACACCGGGCCTGCCAACTCGTCCGATCATTTGTGTGTATGTATGTTCGTTCATGTGTAGTATTGTGAAGGTTCTGTTGTTTTGGAATTTTGTACCGTCTAGGGGCAGGGTTGAGGTTACCCACCCCTGGGAATACTGAGCTAGCTGAGGTTGCCCCCCCGAAACCACAAGACGTGTTACAAATATGGCGCCCAAATTTCGAAAACATCAGGATCACTGGAGCCGTGTTCGTTGAAACTGGTTTCTGTGATCAGCGTGTCACGCGTGATGTATTCAAAAAAAAATATATATATAAATGAACCGAAACGGTGAAGCCTCGCAGAGCAGATGGCTACTCTTCGGGCAATGGGAAACCGCGGGTTACAAAAAGTACTTGCTTTATTTGTAATTGCGCGGTGGAGGATGACCTTGGGAATACCCTGAAGCACTTTTTTTGTTGTTTTTTTTTTGCAATTCATGTTTTTTGTCATAGTCCTCAGGTGACTGGTCTAGTGGATATGGCACAAGACAATTGCACCGAGGATATGTTTGTATCGCGTCTAGATTGCCGAAATGCCAGTGCGTCACTCACGCTTTTGGAAGGCAGTATAGTTTGCTACTGGGCACGAGAGTGGAAGCGACAACCTTGACGACGAGAAAACTTGGATCCGGAGAGGGATACATACACGGATAAGTGTCTGTCTCTTGTCAAGATTGCGTGTGTTTCTCCTAATTTGGGTGTCCACGGAGGTAATCTATTGTGATACGGTGACCCATGTTACATTTATTAAGTTGCCATGCACAGCACCCTACCGATAGGTATCGAGACGGCAAACAAATTAGGTACGAAACGTACAGATTGGAGAAATGCTAACTGGGGACCGTCAGCGCAGCTGACGATCGGATCATCTAAATTTTATAATTATAATTATTTATTGTTTTTCAAGGTCACAATGCCTTATGAACAATAGGTTATTAATTATATATATATATATATATATATATATATTATATCTAAATTTGTTGTTATTTTCTTTGTTTGATCGGAACGGATTGGTAGAAGACGTAGGTTGGAAAGACGGTCGATTCCGGCAGATGGTGATTCTCCCTTACATTGTATGATTGTTGTGAATTACTGTTTTGGTATAGTGTTTAGTTATTTGTTACTTATTTACGCGTTTAAGTAGGAAAATAGTTTTTTTTGGTAGCCAAGTTCAATTATAGATATTATTATGACTGAAAGAGAGAACACGGGTTCTGTAGCCAGCCATTCCTATCCGCTGCGCTCGAGAACAGGTTGCGCAAGAAGACTCTTGGGGAGAGGATAGAGTCACAGCCACGAGGGGCGTGGGGCGGCGCCACCCCCAGGCGAGTTGAATCCACAACTCATTGACTACCATTCGCCGCCAGAAGACCGAAATGTTCCAGCAGAGCCGCGAGCCGCTATAGACTCGGAAATAGCGTCAGCCATTAATGTCGCGCTTTTCCAGGCACATGAGACCTATAGACAGTCCATGGAATCAGGCATAGCGCGGGCATTTAGGGAGATCAGGTTGGGATTCCAAGAGATGATGAAGGCCATCAATGATATGGCCAGACCCACTCCACCACCGGGGAGTCATAGCCAGTTTATTTCTGAGACCGTCAGGGAAAATATAGGCCCAAGTCAGCCATCAGGCACAGCTCATCAGGGCGCTGTCCTGAAAAGGCACCCTAGCGCCACACCAGATCCCAGGCCACCGCCGAAGCCAGAGAGGTCGAATACCTCGAGTGGACTGAGTGGAGGACAAGGATGGGATTGGCGTAATCCGGGTCCGGACAGTAGGCTACGGGAAAATAGGAGAGCCGGAGAGTTTTGACAGGCGACAACTGCAGGGGAAGATCGCAGGGACGGAAGCCACAGGCGACCAACTCCCAGACCACCCTCAGGTCCGCCTTGGGTCAAAGTAGACAAATGGGAAGTGTCCTTTGACGGGTCGAACGACCGGGGATCCGTTGAAGACTTTGTCTTCAAACTCGAGTGCCTGCAGAGGCAATTCCAATGTCCTTGGGACGAGGTCCTGAGAAACTTTCACGTGCTGGTAACTGGGCGGGCCAGAGAGTGGTACTGGCTACATGTGAGTAAGCGTGAGGGTGTAGAGAGGAAGTCAGATGGGTGTGGCCTACGTTGGGCGTTCCGTTATGGTGGGGCAACCGGGCGAACGGAGTCAACAAAGGCGCACGGCAATTTTAACCGTTCATGGCGGCGCATAACTCCAATTCGCCGTGTGGTGTTGCATTTGACTATCGCGCCATGGAATTATCGGTGACAAAAGCGACCCTGGTGGGGAAATTTTTCGAGGGGAGCAGCCCTGTTCATCGCATGACGATAGCGTAAGATGGCAGGGCCGAATACCAGAGTGACCAGAGAGACAGACGGTGGGGACTGCCGAGGAGATGATTAAAAGATTAAGAGATTACAACACGTTTTTTTGGCGGGACGGCACAAAGGGAATTATCGAAGTGTGGCAAGAAGAGGCTTATTTCGAATTCAGACTTATGCACAGGCGCACAGACCCCGCATAAAGAGTGCTGTCTTGATTAAAGTTCAGCGTAAGTGTGGAAAAAGAAAAATGTCTGAATGCTTTATAATTGATGGTTGTTTCCAACAGGTGGCCAACAACAGGTCACGCCGCAGTTTTAATTTTGAGGTCCCGTTTATTTTCATTCTGTTGCGGCCCAATATTGCCTTGGAGGACACCTACATACAGCCTGCCTTCATGCGCTGCTGTTCTTATTGATTGGAACCACCATCATCTTATCTCTCTGCGTCCGTCCAAAAAAACTGAGTGAGTGTGTTCCAACAAGAGCCGACACCGCAACGATCTGCCGCGGCCCCTGTCGTCATAGCAGCCGCAGATCAGTCGCCCATATCGCGGCTACGTAAATCACATATGCGAGCATATTAGTGGCCCAAACCGTAGCACGTCCAGAAAATCTTTTTTGCGGCGACCTAGAGGGCCAAACGAGTGGCGCTTGTAAGCCCATGTAATTGTTGCACGCCTGTCAACCTAGATGTCAAAAAAGTTGCCTATTAAGTATCAATTTATTTATTTATTAATTTACCGTCCTATTTATTTGATTATTTATCTGATTATGAATTTATTGTCCTATTTATTTATTTATTTACCGCGTATTTATTTATACATTTATGAGTTTATTTATTAATTTATTTATTCCATAATTTTTCCATTGTTAAATCCGACACTCGGATTTTGCCAAATTTGCCCACATTGGCACATATACCTATACATATCTCACATTCTGGCCACCGGTGCGAGGCAGAAGTACTTGTCTTCTATTGATCGACCCCCACCTCTTTTTACTTTTATTGGAGCTCCGATAGGGTAGGATAGGGATTGTGAACATTAGAGTGGACCCAAATAAGTAGAGTATTACATTTCAATAAACTTAAATTAATAAAGGGGCATTTTGCTCCAAAAACTTGAATAATACGCGCCGTATCTGCACACACTGTTAGAAGTGCGACTATACTCTCCTCGTGAGGGCGGCTGGAAGCAGATGCTTGGCATGGTCATGTCTCTGCCAAGGGTGCTGACTGATTATGTAGTCGGGCAAAGAGAAGACAACTATTCAGAAAATTACCCCAATCCAAGGTTGAACAGCATATGCTGAAGGATTCATGACGAAGGGGTGCTCGGCCGTTAGTATGCGGACTCTGGATACCTGTCGCCCTCCACTTTTATTTTTCGACCTCCCGCGGTAGACGGCAACTCCCCTTCCCGTTCACTCGTGGGATTCAAAATGAACCAAAGTTTTCACAAACAAGTAAGATGGCTCTAGTCGGGAGTGCCCGACTAGGAGATACCCTGAATTCAGCGTCGAGCTGTCGTTACATACATTTCATTAAACCCCTCTGCATTCATACTCTCGACACCACAGCCGCACTAAGTAAAATAAAAATAAAAAAATATTACAAATTAATGCACGCGCTTCACGCTCGGCACATTTTAGTATGTTGTAGTTCTGAATTTTCTATCAAAATTTTTACAAAATAGGAAACTACAAGTATATCTTTCAAATGTTGGTTGCAGTTGATCTGCAAAAGCTTTTTGAGAGTTTACATGCCATATATAAATTTTTCCCCATTTTGTTGCTCCAGAATATATCAAATCGGCGATGTCTTAATGGTGGAAGTTACACTTGGACCAATAAGTGTGTTAAGTTTAAAAATAAAATAAAATAAATATTTAAATAAACAGTAAAAAAACTCCGTTGAGGCCAGATTCGAATTCGCGTCTGATAGCGCGCCAGGCAACATCTCTACCACCGAACCACAGTTGCAATTCAATTGTCTCCGTCATAATCTGAGATTAAACACACAGGTACAATTTACAAATAGACTTTCTTTAATAACTTCTGTGTTTCTTAATATTTGCATGAAATTTATTTTAATGTATTTTTATTGTACTATAGAACATTTATTTAGAAGCCTGATACAAATTTAATGGCTCTGGCTGTTATAGCTGAGATATGCTCAAGCAGCTGCGCTTGGCCCCCAATTTGGAAAGTTAATTCCTAAATAACTTCTAAACTAAGAATAGGATCGTTATGAAATTTTCAGAACGTAACAAGAGCATTGAAATCTGTGTACAAACCACACAAACTTCGCACAAGTCTGTAGTACTTGATTTTGTAGGTTTTTTTTTATATGGGAGGACGAAAGGGGGGAGGTATCCAAAATCCGAAAAATATTCATAATCTGCGTATCTTTTACGACCGCATATTAAACTTAAGTGGTGGCTCTAACTCTTATAGTTTCTGAGTCAAAACACCGGTCAATAAACCGATAAACACTGATTATAAGAAAACGGGGCAAGTTATCGATCATTTAAATTAAACTTGGTCTGTGTATGGTATATACGAATCTAAAAAGTCCAAGTTCAGCTCTCTAGCAGTCTCTGAAATCGACGCGTTCATACAGACGGACGGACAGACAGACGGATATGGCTAGATCGACTCGGCTAGTGATTCTGATCAAGAATATATATACTTTATGGGGTCGGAGATGCCTCCTTCTACCTGTTAAATACATTTGAACAAAACCATTAAACCCTTGTTACCCATTTTCAATGGGTTCAGGGTATAAAAATAATGAGTCTGTTGCGGCTCAAATAGCTTCACCCCAGGCTTCAACCTGCACGGTTGAGCCTATTTCTGGCGCCGGAGCTGTAGGGCTGCCGGCCTCCACCCTCCCAAAGGGTGATGTTGGTCACCAAGGGGAGGATCCGAAAGACCACCGACTTCCTTGGATAAAGAGTTGGAGTGTGCAGCTTTCTCGTCTAGAAAAAGTTTGTCTCGGCAGGGTCCGATAGAGGCATTGGTCTCTGAATCGGGTCTGACGTTACACCCACCGATCTCGACGAATCATCTAGAGAGATCTCGCAGGCACATAGGTGACCATGAGATCGCCCTCATTAAAATGACAAATCGCGTTGAAGAGCAGCTGCTCTGAAAGCTCATTATACAGTCGATCTTATCGTCCACCCTGACGTTACCACAGTTCGAGGGTGTTGTTCCGAGATCGGATTGGCTTGTGTTAGTCTGCTACGGCAACCAGTTCCCCCAGGCGCACCTCATCCGAGGTTACTTCGCCAAAAGTCTGGAGCTACCCAACGGTTCTGGCGGACTGCAAGTGGCGCCATGCTGCATTTAGCCATCATGGTGGAGGACGCGTCGTTGCAGTCGCTGATTAAGTGCGGCAGAAAAGTCTGGTACTGTTTTGGCAGGACCTTAAGAACACGTCACTTAAGGAAAAGAGCAGCGCCGGTCACTCTACTTCTCTACTGCTGGGCCTGCAAATGGTTCGACCTGTGATCAGGTTCCCAGTGCAGCAGCTTAGCAATCAAGGAAGGTGGTGGTCGCCTCATCTAGCAGCGGCGCTGGTCTTCCTAGGGGAGAGGTCCGCAGCCGGACATCGAGCGTAAGCAAACCAGGACCACAGCAGCAGCGACTGTCAGCTAGCAAGGCGCAACGTACAATGACGTTCAAGTCGTCCAAACTACTGAAGGGTGTTTGTGGGAACGATTCCCGACAAGGAAAAAGCGGTTGCCTTGGCCAACCCTTCGCGGAGGAGAAATAAGCACAATTAATGTGCTTCAGGCGAACCTGCACCACGCTAGAGGAGCGTCGGCCACCATGTGCAGGATTTTCGCCGAGCAAAACATCAACCTGCCTCTCCTCCAATAACCATGGATCATTGGTGGCCAGGTCCGAGGATTAAGTTACAGCTCATGTAAGTTGTTATTTGACCGATTGGGTGGAGCGCCTCGCGCACACTTTATCCCCACACTTTCTGGGGTAGTAGTTATGTCAACAAAAGGGGGGAGTGCCTTCTTGAAAACCTTTTGTGTAGTCAATTATATGTATCAAATAAAGGGTGCAAATCCACTTTAACAAACGCAATCAGGGAAGATGTACTAGACCCCACTCTAGTTAGCAGTTCTTTGTACGATTTCATTAAAAATTGGCGGGTTACCGATGAGGCCACTCTTTCAGGTCACCAGCACATCAGATCTGATCTCACAGGCCAAGCAGAACTCCTTTCCAATTCTTTTAACCCAAAGAAAACAAATTGGGACTTGTACAAGTCTTAGCCTTAGTGGCTTCGAAAGTTGCTCAGCTTGCTGTCAGCTTTAACTCTACGAGGGAGATAGAATTGGAATCAAGACAAATTCAAGATGTGCTTTTAACCTCCTACCATGATAGTGCGGCTCTAAGACCCAAGCAGGCGAAACGTGAGGTTCCCTGGTGGATTGAAGGCCTGGCAAATCAAAGGAAGGAGGTCAGACGGCTCTTTAACAGGGCCAAGTCAAATAGAGGGTCGTGGGACACATTACAGATGCGCGCTCACTGGGGACACTCGCGAAAGTGTGGAGTCTCTTCCAGAAGCAGCGAAATTGCAAAAGGTATTGGCCAGAGGGTCATCTAATGGTGTGGGGCTCCTAAAAAGAGCAGATGGTCCTTACACACAGAATCGACAGGAAACGTTAGGGCTACTGCTTCAGGTGAATTTCCTTGGTTCTGTTAAAAACCCGGAAAATCCCTGTAATGATGGGATACTGAACCAGCTCGACGTGGGTACAGTCTGTCGGGTGTTAACTTCGACGCTGACAAGGTTATTAAATCATTCACTTCCGTTAAAGCCCCGGGGGGCGATCAGATTTTTCCGACCCTGCAGCAACACAGCCTAAAAAATATACTTAGTCCACTTATTATCCTACTTAGGGCGAGCTTAGCCTGGGGGGTACATTCCGTTATCTTGGAGGGAGGTAAATGTGGTTTTTACTCCCCAAGGAAACCGTCCCTTGGATCAACATAATTCGTATAGACCAATTATCCTTACATCCTTTCAGCTTAAGACCGTAGAGTGCATATCCGGTGCAGATTGCAAGATACCAATTCCGTGCACCATACACAATTTGCCTACATCAAAGGCAGATCGACACAGGTCAGTAATATTGAAAAGAAATTGCTTTGTGCGCCTTCCTAGACGTCGATGGGGCCTTCGACAACACTGGCTATCAGTCAATAAACAGGGCGTTAGCCTCTAGGGGTTTGACTCCTTCTCTACCTCACGGTTGTCATGCGTACATGTCCTACTGCAGCACTGGAGATAGTATTAGGACTGAATCCACTGCATTTGCACATAAAGAAGGTAGCTGCTTTGAGCCTTCTGAGGATTAAAATCACAAATGGGTTGCTAGCAGCAGACATAGGTCATGCTAGTCTAGTAAAGACTATTCCTGGCCTAGGGATCTGCGACAGAACGGATCTTAAGACCACGGAACTTTTCTTCGGGGCGAAATTTGGGACTCTTATCCCAGACCGTAGGGAATGGGATGATGGCACCCCTTATAATGATCGCAGAAGCCTGCGGTGGTTCACAGGGGATCACATGACCCAACACCAAAATTTCGATTGCAATGGGTACCTGGCCCAGTGTTTTTCAATCTGAGATGCACGTCATTGAGTCCTGCTCCAGAAATATGCTTGACAAGGGGATAAGAGGAGCCATCTAAAATATCTTTTCAGATGACCAAGCAGTTATTTAAGCTCTTTCCTCAAGGAGGATTACCTCGAAACTGGTTGCGGATTGCTGGAATTGTCTCCAGCAACTTTCACATAGAAGCCGGATCACACATTGTTGGGTCACAGGGCATTCCGGAATTTCCGGGAACAAAGTTGCGGGCGGGCTAGCTAGGGCCGGTTCTGCAACCCCCCTTCTTGGACCTGAACCTTGTTGTGGGTTAAGCTGGGGCTCTGCAAAAGAGTTGATAGAGAAATAGTCAAAAAAGGAGAGGGGAATCTACTGGTCAACAAGACCTGGGTTACGACAAGCTAAAGAGCTGCTCAGCCCACGAATAGGTAGAAGGACAACAAATCTTTTACAGCCCTTCGGTCGGTAATAATAACATAAGACTTTCTATGGATACCAATATATGTTACAATTAAACATATATAAAAATATTATGCTAATATAGCGCAGACTATTAAAAACAAGTAAGATGGCTCTAGTCCCCGACTAGGAGATACCCTGAACCCAGCGGTGAGCTGTTACATACAGTTAAAACTCTTTGCATTCATGCACACATTCACAAAGTCCCACCCACACACTCACACAAACGCAAGCAGCAAACTGAGCACTTTACACTTTGGCTGGTCTTCGCTCCACTATGGAAAACAATTTATTCAATATCTTTTAAACTAAGAGTATGATCGTTATGAAATTTTCAGTGCTTGATAAGAGCATCATATCTATGATGCTATTTTGATGATATTTTATAGGGAGGGCGAATGGGGGAGGCATCCAAAATCTGAAATATTCATAATCTGCTTATCATTTACGAGCAAATATTAAACTTAATTTGATGGCTCTAGCTTTTATAGTCTCTCTAGTAGAAAACCAAGTCTTAAAATCGATTTTTATCGATAATAATGAAACGAGGCAAGATATCGAAAAAAAATGATAAACTTGTACTGCCTTTGGATGTGGAGAATCTATAGTCGTTTCTAACTTTTGTAGTTTCCGAGATCGCTGTGTTCATAAAGATGGTCAGATGGACTGGCGGACGGACGGACAGACGGACATGGCTAAGTCGATGCAGCTCGTCGTGCTGATTAAGAATATATATACTTCCTTCTGCCTGTTACATACATTTACTCAAAAACATTATACTCTTTTTACATATTTTCAATGGATTCAGGGTATAAAAATGACGTCTGCTCGCCTTCCCTATGGCATGCACAGTCCACCTTCCAATTTTTCGACTAGTTGCTAAGTCCCAATGCAACATTTCACGGGCGGTGAATCTACCACCGGAGTCTTAGGGAGCAAACGGGGTTTCTCCCGGAACCGTTGCGCTTGGTCTGCGAGCACTCTAGCCGGGCTGGACCTATGATGTCTATCGAAAGCGCCGCAACATAAGGCACACCACGACTTCGCCCTACGACCTTATATCCTTGGCGTGGCCTATACCTAGAGACTTCCCCTACAGAACTATGGCTTTTAGGAATTTCCTTGCGAACTTTTCGTTGAAGGATTTCCCAAAGTCGCTCAGCACATGGTTGCGACGGTAGACCTCTTGGCCTGGATCTGGCTGGAATACTCGGCCTCGGACATCGTGACGCTGGTGGCATACGCCGAATGCAAATGACCCTAGCTTTCGAATGATCTGGATCTTGTCTGCTCCATGCAAATGAGAAATCACATGATCACGCAAAGACGCAAGCGTACGAGCCAGTTTGTAACTTGCTCCATTGAGGAGTATGTGATGGCCGAAAACTGTGAATAATGGAGTCACTCCGGTCGCCGTGTGTACTGCATTGCGTATAGATACCTCTATTTCTAAGATGTACAGAACCCAATTACGCTGATCGGGCTTAAGACACGCCCTGATTGCTGACATTATGCTGCGATTCACTCGCTCTGCTGCATTGATCTGTGGTGCGTAAGCCGCTGTGCGCATATGCGAGACTCTGGCATCGATAATGCTCTGAAAAGTGTTGGATACAAACTGACGCTCGTTATCAGAGTGATGACTTCTGGTACTTAAAATTTATAAAAGACCTTGTTGACCAGAAATTTTTTTTTATCCCAGACCCACCTGCATATGGAAGTTTGGCGCCTTGCATTCGTTGCACGTAACACATTTTCACACCCAATCTCTTAATTGACTAGCCATGCCGGGGCAGTAAAACTGTCGATGAAACGTCTCTAATGTCTTGCCTACCACCATGCCCATGCTGTCTCATCCACATGAGTCTTTTCTATCAGTCCGCTTGTCAAAGAGTTGGGTACCCACAACTTTAAAACCGTGCCCTCAAGGCGAAACTTGTATTGATTCTGTCGCACTTGTTCGAGTAACTCTTGGTACTCGGCTGACTTGATCTCGGTGGTCGAAAAACCCAATAGACTTTCCGGATCGATCCCTACCGATTCGACCCTGCTCGATAAAGTATCGACTCATCGCCTTCTAGCTGCAATGACCAACGAGCTGGCCTACCGCTTAGGTTTTTCATAGCTACCAGCCACTTCAAGCGTGATCTGTGATGATGTAAACGGCATACCCTCCACATATGATCGAATATGGATTTTTGCAATCCGATGGAAAGATTAGCTGTCCTTAAGCATTGGCCATTGGTCTCAAATATTGTAAGTGGGTTTTAAAATCGGGAGCAATCAGGGCTTAGTTAAATGCTCGCCAGAAATCAATCCCAAATTAAGCTCGCTGTTCTAGGTAGAGGCAGATGAAGAACGTTATGGATCGACTATCTCCTCCAGCGTTTTGGACTAGCGAAACGTATGGCTGCATCTTCACTCCCAATTCTTAATGCGACGAGTCACCATTCGCATTCCCTCCAATTGCTTAGCTCTAAATATTATATTCATTCCTTGCTTCTAAATATTTTCTTAATCGCTCTTCATGAGGTAAATGCTGATTAAATTTGCATCCTTATTTCTACAAATTTCTTTCTCCTTCCTAACTATCCCTACTCCTTGGCGCGCTGCGTTCTTGAACGTAAATCGGCCCCCCCTTTTCACGCGCACACGACCGTTTCCCGAGCACTAAGGCACTTCAGAGAAATGGTACCTGGACAGCTGCACTTATAGCAGAAAAACATCTGCTCTAGGGGCGGACAAACACGAAAATCGTGACCTTGCTCTTCGCAGTTCCAACACCTTGCTTTGACGGTACGCCTCTAATCAGAGCGTTCTTCTTCCATGATTATCGAGTTCCGCATCTAACTCGTTCACTTCCGCCTTTTGCCTCACACAGTATCTTGAAGGAGCAACATAAGTCGGTAGGCTATAACGCTTGCCGAAAGTTGCTTCCACTTCGTTGACCTCGTCTCGCAGCTGGTCAACGGTATATTTGTCCACCGCATATATATATCTTGCTAAGATTTCTCTTAGCCCCTTCTTGACAATTTTTAACAGATGCCTGTCTCACAACGGCTTTTGCAAACGAAACGCTAGAAATCGCATTCGATCATGTTCAGTCCAAGAATCGCGAAACCGATCGAGCACTGGTCTCGTTAAAACTGGCCAGTTATCAACTGTCGCTTGTCTCACATGCACTCAGTAAAAATCCCTAGCCTTACCTGATAAGAGAGTATGAAAGCCTCGCAGTATTTCATTCCATGGGCATCGGTATTGACGTTTTAAGAACTCTATGCGAAAAACAAACTTTTCGATCGATCGCTGACTGCCATTCCCGTCGAACGACACTCCCCATCTATCAACCTTCCAAGACTGTGATGTGCCATGTTCGAGATTGGCGTGGCAGGGGTCTGGCGTTTCTTCTTCTAAGCCTCTACAATCTCCCCCATGCCTTGGAAGCGAAGGGTTACGCCAATCCCGAGTGCCTTGTTGGTCCTCTATATCGGGACTGCTTACACGATCCTCCGGTCTTTGACGTATTGGCTTATGTAGAAGATTTGGCCCTTTAAACATCGCGCTATGCACATTGCGATTGGGTATGGTTCCAAGACTCGACTGCATGATAGACGTAGCATCGAAGGTGTGTGGTGGCATTTGGGTGGAATTCCGCTTGGGCTAATTGGCAGATTTTCCCCTACTTCTTTTCGTGTCCTCGTTGTGACTACAAGACGAAGCATCTCGTTCAGCAGCTGCATCCCTTCGGATAAGGACTACCCATAAGTGGCATGAGCTTGGGCCAACGCCGCATTCACTGCCGTTTTTTTCTCCGAACTTAATGGCAGCGATAGCTGCTGAGAAGCTGGTTGTCCTTCGTTCCTAGTTCGTACCGAGGTCCGAGGGAAACCGAGATTGGCCAACGGGTGTGACTGAGGAACCTATTCTGCACCGATTTCCTCAATCCACAAGCGGTCGTTCTTGGACAGCCCTCGGGAACGTGTGTGTTCACTTGCGCCTCCTCCTGTCGCCATTTAAATTCAATCCCTATACCACCCTAAATAAAAAAAAAACAAGTAAGTTGTCTCTAGTCGGGTGTGCCCGACTAGGAGATACCCTGAACCCAGCGGTTACATACATTTAAACATCTATGCATTCATGCACACATTCACAAAGTCACACATAACGCACACACAAATGCACGCAGCAAACTGAGCACTTTATATTGTCTGCTTTTGGCCCCACTATGGAAAATTAATTCTTGAATAACTTCTAAACTAAGAGTATGATAGCTATGAAATTTTCGGTGATTAATAAATTTATGCAAACCAAAGCGCAAGTCTGTAGTATTTGATTTGCGTTTTTTTGATATATTGGGGGAAGGTTTCCAAAATCCGAAATATTTATAATCAGCGTATCATTTACGAGCACATATAAAACTTAATTTGATTGCTCTATCTCTTTTAGGCTCCCATATATGCCAAGAAAACCAAGTCTTAAAATCGATTTTTATCGATAATAATAAAACGGAGCAAGATATCGAAAAAAAATGATAATCTTGTACTTCGTATGGATTAGGAGAATCTATAATCCTTTATTTTAGTTCGCTAGTTTTTGTAGTTTCCGAGATCGCTGCGTTCATACAGAGGAACAGACGGACGGACGGACGGACATACGGATATGGCTAAATCGACTCAGTTCGTCGTTCTGATCAATAATATTTATTCTTTATTGGGTCGAAGATGCCTCCTTCTGCCTGTTACATACATTTGCACAAAACCATTTTCAATGTGTTCACAGTATAAATATAATTACGATAATATAGCGCACCCAAAAAACGCAAAAAGTAACCAAGTCGCATGCAGAGTCCCACTTCCAATTTTTCGCCTTAGTTGCTAAGCCCAACCAACTTCCAGCTACGTCAATGCCGTTGTATGGCGAAAAAAACGGAACTCTATTTTCCCTATGTCCAAGTAGATCTCTGCGCTCGTGACAATTTCGACTGCCACTATCTAAGGGTGGAAATCCCATTGCAACGCAGTAAAACATATATATAAAAACATATGGTAATATAGCCCAGCCGAAAACCAACCAAAGTTACCAGGTCAATGGTTCTTTTTATGCACTAATTCTATTATTAACAAGAAAATTTACATATGCTCGCCTTCGCTTATACAGGCAGAGGCCAGCTTTTCATTATCCGCCTTAGTTGCTAAGCCCAAGGAACTTCCAGCTGCGCCAATGCCGTTGCATAGCGAAAAAAAACGGATCTCCCAATGCAACATATGAGCAAAATAAAGTTGCCATAGTTGTTGTTGCATTTGACTATCGCGCCATTTATTTATCGGTTACAAACGCGATCCTGATGGGGAAATTTATCGAGGGGAGCAGCCCTGTTCATCGCATCACGATTAGCGTGAGGTGACGGGGCCAAATTCAGAGTAACCAGAGAGACAGCCGGTGGGACCTGCCGAGGAGATGACAGGCAGAAAAAAAAAATAAAGAGGCGACAACACGTTTTCTTGGCGAGACTGCGACAAAGGGAAATAGTGAAGTGTGGCCATAGGAGAACAATTCGAATGCATGGTTATGCACAGGCGCACAGACCCCATATAACGAATACTAACGATATTAAAATTCGGCGTAAGTGTGCAAGTGAAAATGTCCGAATGTGTTGTAATTTGGTATTTGTTTCCAACAGGTGGCCAACAACTGGTCACGCCTCAAATTAAATTCTGGGGGCATTTAATGCTGGAGGCCCCTTTTTATTTTGTACTGAAGCCTAAAATTTTGGAAGCATTCATCTCAACTTCATCTCATCTCTCTGCGTTTTACAAAAACCGACAAACTGAGTGAGTGCGTTCCAGTAAAAGCCGACGACGCAACAGTCTGCCGTGGTCCCTATCGCTATATAAGCCATATAAATACATATATATACCCTAGAGGCCTAAACTCGCCACCACATATTGCTTAACTAGCCCAAGAGCCCGGGCACACCCATGGAGAGATTTTCTACGACCAATTGGTCTGAACGAGCAGCACTTATAAGTCCCAATAATCGCTGCGTTCATACAGAGGAACAGACGGACGGACGGACGGACATACGGATCTGGCTAAATCGACTCAGTTCGTCGTTCTGATCAATAATATTTATTCTTTATTGGGTCGAAGATGCCTCCTTCTGCCTGTTACATACATTTGCACAAAACCATTTTCAATGTGTTCACAGTATAAATATAATTACGATAATATAGCGCACCCAAAAAACGCAAAAAGTAACCAAGTCGCATGCAGAGTCCCACTTCCAATTTTTCGCCTTAGTTGCTAAGCCCAACCAACTTCCAGCTACGTCAATGCCGTTGTATGGCGAAAAAAACGGAACTCTATTTTCCCTATGTCCAAGTAGATCTCTGCGCTCGTGACAATTTCGACTGCCACTATCTAAAGGTGGAAATCCCATTGCAACGCAGTAAAACATATATATAAAAACATATGGTAATATAGCCCAGCCGAAAACCAACCAAAGTTACCAGGTCAATGGTTCTTTTTATGCACTAATTCTATTATTAACAAGAAAATTTACACATGCTCGCCTTCGCTTATACAGGCAGAGGCCAGCTTTTCATTATCCGCCTTAGTTGCTAAGCCCAAGGAACTTCCAGCTGCGCCAATGCCGTTGCATAGCGAAAAAAAACGGATCTCCCAATGCAACATATGAGCAAAATAAAGTTGCCATAGTTGTTGTTGCATTTGACTATCGCGCCATTTATTTATCGGTTACAAACGCGATCCTGGTGGGGAAATTTATCGAGGGGAGCAGCCCTGTTCATCGCATCACGATTAGCGTGAGGTGACGGGGCCAAATTCAGAGTAACCAGAGAGACAGCCGGTGGGACCTGCCGAGGAGATGACAGGCAGAAAAAAAAAATAAAGAGGCGACAACACGTTTTCTTGGCGAGACTGCGACAAAGGGAAATAGTGAAGTGTGGCCATAGGAGAACAATTCGAATGCATGGTTATGCACAGGCGCACAGACCCCATATAACGAATACTAACGATATTAAAATTCGGCGTAAGTGTGCAAGTGAAAATGTCCGAATGTGTTGTAATTTGGTATTTGTTTCCAACAGGTGGCCAACAACTGGTCATGCCTCAAATTAAATTCTGGGGGCATTTAATGCTGGAGGCCCCTTTTTATTTTGTACTGAAGCCTAAAATTTTGGAAGCATTCATCTCAACTTCATCTCATCTCTCTGCGTTTTACAAAAACCGACAAACTGAGTGAGTGCGTTCCAGTAAAAGCCGACGACGCAACAGTCTGCCGTGGTCCCTATCGCTATATAAGCCATATAAATACATATATATACCCTAGAGGCCTAAACTCGCCACCACATATTGCTTAACTAGCCCAAGAGCCCGGGCACACCCATGGAGAGATTTTCTACGACCAATTGGTCTGAACGAGCAGCACTTATAAGTCCTAATAATTGCCTGTTTGTTAATTTAGCTGTTAAGGAAATTGTCTATTTATCTGTCTATTTATTTATTAATTTTATTACGGCTAGAGTTTATGTGAGACTAAAAAGCTATGCAGCTGCGTCGCAGGCAGCCGAACTTCAATACAAGGCATAATAGAGAAAAAGGTCCGTTATTCTTATGAACGGGCAACTATGTAAGAGAAAGGAAAATGATAGAGAGACATATAGTGGTGCTTATACACATAATTTCAACACTCCTACTCAACGCTATATGTCTATCTTTACAGTTCAAAAACATTATTTTAAACCTAGCAAATTAATACATTTAGCATGTTTAACCCTACTTAAATTCTTTGTTAATACATCTGCTAACATGTCTTCTGTGGGAACGTACTTTATCTCAACAACTTTATTCTTGTACATTTCCCTTACAAAATGGTACTTAATTTCTATATGTTTGCTACGGGCATGAAATTTAAAATTCTTAGCAAGGCATTGTGCGCTCTGATTGTCACCGTAAATCATTATGGTCGGCATTGGCCCGAAGCCCATTTCGCTGATAAGTTTTTTCAAATACGCCGCCTCTTTAGCTGCAGTAGAGAGAGCTACGTATTCCGCCTCGGTAGTGCTGAGGGCGACTATGCTCTGCTTTTTCGACTCCCAAGAGATCGTTGTACCAGCCACCAAAAATGCCCAGCCACTGAAGGACTTGCGATCAGAACCATCGTCAGCCCAATCGGCGTCAACAAAGCAATGAACAGGGATGCCTTTGCGAACGTACTGCAACCGCATATCTGCTGTTCCCTTCAGGTCTCGCTTCGCTGCCACTTCGTGCTCCTTATGGGGATCTGCATTTCTCTGAGCCAGTTTACCCACGGAATGCGCTACATCTGGCCGCGTCGTCATTGCTAAGTATAGCAGTGCGCCAATGAGTGATTGATAGCGCGTCTTGTCCACCTCTGGACAACCACTGCCTTCGCACTTGGTTTGGAAGCCAACTTCTACAGGAATTGCATTTGGCTTGCAATCTTCCATGCCATATTCTCTTAGCAGGCCTTCGATGTACTGCTTATGGCCTATGGAAACGCTACCAGTATCGCCCACTCTTTCAATTTCCATACCCAGGAAATGCTGCAGCTCTCCGCCGTCTACTACGTCAACTTCATTTGATATGAGTCCTTTTATGCGGTCGATGTCTTCTTTTCTGGAACAAGCTAATAATAAATCATCAACATATACAACAACTATATTCAGGTATCCGTCAATTTTGCTAGTATAAATACAAGGCTCACTAGCACACGGAAAAAACCCAATTTGCAATAGGATACTGTCTAGCTTCTGGTTCCATTCACGGCCACTTTTCTCTAGACCGTACAAGGATTTATGCAGCTTGAGTACGCGCTTCTGATGTTTTGCATCAACAATTCCTTCCGGTTGTCGCATATACACGATGTCATGGAGCTCGCTGTTAAGGTACGCAGCCGAAACATCCATTTGATGCAGATGCATCCCTTGCTCGATAGCCAATGCAATTACTAGCCTGATCGATGCGTATCGCGCCACAGGAGAAAACGTCTCGGCGTAATAGACCCCATACTGCTGTCCGCATACTTTTGCGACAAACCTCGATTTGAAGCGCTCGACGTTGCCGTACTGGTCTCGTTTTACAGTGAAGACCCACTTTGACCCAATTGATTTTTCACCTTCTGGAAGATCTACAAGGCTCCATGTCTTTATGTTCAGCAGGTGATCAAACTCCATCTGCATTGAAGCTTTCCAGTGCTTCTTCAACGCTGATGGGCACCTCAATGTCATTTACAGCCATCACATTTAACATGTTATACTCTTTTCGAGGACGACCCGGCTGCCCAGTAGGAATAGTTTTGGGTCTCCCTGGACCCCTTTTAGGACATTCTTGGTTTTCTTCGGTATCCCCGTTATCATTTGGGGCCTCTTGTTCATCTGGTTGATGACAGTCATCATCGCACATTGGCTCATTACGGGGCTCTACCAATACCATGCTTGACTCGTCACACGAAACCTTACTCGGAAGGCCACTATCATTGACTAATACATTTTCCAAGAAGATAACGTCTCGGGCTTCTGTTACGCTTCGTTTAACTGGATTGTACAAGCGATAGGCCTTTGCCGTCTCAGAGTAACCCACTAACAAATGCTCCACACCCTTTGCTGAGCATTTTGCTTTACGGCTTTCAAGTGAGATACACTCGGCTTCTTTGCCTACAATGCCTCATATGGAGTTTTATCGGACAACGTTGTGGTCTCTGACCTATTTCGCAGATACGCTGCGGCCATTATCGCTTCACCCCAGAAGGACTCACCAACTCCGTGCCATTTCAACCAGCGTCCGATTTGCACGTTCGGCTACGACATTTTGCTACGGAGAGTGAGGTACCGTGAGCTGTCGCTTGATTCCATTATCTGCCAAAAATGTATCAAATACACCATTAATGTATTCACGCCCATTATCACCTCTAATGGCCATAATCTGTTTTCCCGTTTGTTTTTTCACAAGTGATTTAAAATCTTTGAATTTTTCGAATATCTCGTTTTTCGTTTTTAGCATATAAGCCGACATGTAACGCGTCTTATCATCGAAAAATGTGGCGAAATACCGTGAACCACCCTGTGATACCGTACGAATAGGGCCACAAATGTCCGAGTGAATTAATCCCAAAACGTCGTTCGAGCGACTTTCCGACGTTTTTGTGAATTTCTGTACGCATATCTTGCATTTGGCACAAGTTTCACATACGAAGTCGTCTATGTTACACGCACAAGCACGCAGGCCGTAAACCATGTCTTGTTTAATACTTTTGTTCAAACTATTGAAGTTTAAGTGTCCAAACCGATTATGCCATTTTTTTTAGCTGTGCTGTATTTGCATTCGCGGCAAATATCTTTTTTAGATTATTTTCAAACAAAAACAAGTCATCTTTTTTCTTCGCGATTAACACCGTTTTTCCGTGACTGTTCTTAATGCGTGCTTCGTTTTTCTCGAAATCTACTTTAAAACCCATTTTGGTTGCACAAGACACTGATACAAATAATACATCAACAAGTTTGATCGTATTTCCTTGCCACAACAACAAAACATTGCCGCACCCTTCTGCTTCTATGTAATTCTCGCCTGCTAGTTTTATTTTCTCTTTGTGCTCTCGAAGAGAAACAAACATTGACTTGTCTGCACCGCATACAGAAAAATACTTCTCATTTACTTTATCTTGACTTGGCTTTACTTTGATGTACTCTTTCGATCTTCCAGATTTGTCTTTTGATCTACACTTCGCTGCGACGTGCCCGCGACAACCACACGGCCAACATTCGAAATTTTTCATGTCTCTTTTCGACTCATTCTTTTTGCGCGACGCAAATATTGTTTGCTCTGATTTTTCGATAACTAGCTCGTTCGCCTCTCCCCTTCCTCTAACAATTATACTTTGAGACCGTGCAGGGGCGGCAACGAGTCGCGTGTCTCTATGGCGACAGAACTAAATTTCGTATTCCTCACTAAGACTTGCCAACAGCTAATTTTTCTACCAAATTAGAAAATATTGTTAAATGTTCACAAACACTTTTCGTATTCGACATTTTTATATGCAATAACTTTTTAAACAATTGAATTTTTCGGGCAGGGCCAGAAGGCATATAAATCGCACCTAGCTTTTTCCAAGCTTAACGCGATGTCTTACAATGTTTCACATGATTAATTTACGACGGTTTTACACTAAGCAATATACCCTCCAGATCCTTTTCATCCTTGCCATCAAAGATCGCTTTTTTCTCTGCAGTATCGTTTTCATTTTTCACCAACCGGCCGCACACCACTGACCATAGATAGGAATGTATCAAGAGACTTTTTATATAAAAAGTAAAGTGCGTGCACTATAATTTTTACTGTCCAGTTTCTCAATTGAAAATAGGGAACTCATTTTGCAGAATTTTAGCAATCGAGTCTCACACGAATCTTTTCGATTTGTACGCGCAGTTTTTCGCTGCCTGGGCCCATAACATATTACGGCTAGAGTTTATTGGAGACTAAAAATGCATAATAGAGAAGAAGGTCCGTTATTCTTATGAACGGATAACTATGTGCATACATATGTACTTCAAGTAAACGAAAGGAAAATGATAGAGAGGCATAAAGTGGTGTTTATATACATAATTTCAATAAAAAGTTTCGTCAAAATCGGTTAATAAACACAAAAGTTATTAAAGAAAATATGTGAAATTTGAGTTATTTGACTAGCCAATTGGCAGCAAGCAGTGCAATACGTGCAAAAGAGTCGAATTTTCTCTGTTGAAGTTCGTATACCATACGCAGACCAAGTTTATTTCGAATAATCGATAGCCCGCCTCATTTTCGCTAAAACGCTACAAATCGATTTTTTGATACGGTTTTTTTGGGTATATCTCCGAAACTATAGGAGCTAAAGCCACCAAATTACGTTTAATATGTCCTCGTAAAGCATACGCAGATTAAAACTACTTCGGATTTTGGACAGCACAAGTAAAGTGCGCAGCATGCTGTATTCAGGATATCTTCTAGTCGGGCGGTTCCGACTAGACCACTCTTACTTGTTTATAATAGACAATATTGAAATTAATGACAGCCCGATATCAGAAGTGAGAGAAGTGTGCCACCCCCTAAACTATCGGACAAGTGTGTCTTGACGTGCAACAAATATAAATCTAATTGAGCTTCCAAAACTTAGACCAGAGAAGTCACTCTACCGAAATTTAACACTGTCGTCACGGAAGTAGACCAGTCCCAATGGTGTATTATTTTATCAGACCTGACGTTGGATTGGAGTGGACTCACTATGCCGCTCGGCAATTCTTTGGATGGCAGTGTTTCGCAGTGACTAAAACAAATTTTGTATCGTGGCATGAAATGGGAACAGTTTAAAGAATTGTTTAATTGTTTCACACTTACTAAATAGCCGCCCGGTTGTCGGCGAATGTCATGCAATTAATGCGAGTCGCTTAGTGACGTCATTGACAACGCAATAGCGATATATAAGTGTCGACGAAATTTCAACTGTACTTGCACTCACAAATTTAGAACATCGCTTGTAACGGTGATAAGGTGATAAGATGGTAGACTGCAAAAACAAAATGCGACAAGGTGTGGAGACGACACGAATTCGTGAGAAGCCGATTGTGACCTGTTTTCGATGCATTTTTCTAACAAATATCATAATTTCACGACAGCAGCTAAACGGGGAGCTATCGAACAGAAGACTGTGAATCGGTGCTTTCTTGCATGGCCAAAAGTGACTACAAAACAGAGAGGTAAGAAATTTTTAATTATTTTGATACTTGCTCACGAAGTAAAACTAGTATATTGGGTTTGTGCAATAGACTTGAAATGGATATGTACTTGTAGTTCTCTGCTTCAGAGTTAAGATCTTTGTGCCACGCCCACTGGCAAATCGATAACATGTCGATACACCTCAAATCGCAAATCGGTAAAAGGTGAATATTTCCCACAATATTCAAGCTAGAGTCACTAAATTTGGTATGTAGATTGCTGGTGACCTCCCCAAAAATTGCGACCTTGACATTCCGGCCACTCCCACTATAACTAGAAAGTTCACCCAAACATCACAAAAAAAATGTAACTTAAACAACGCCTAATTTATAAAACTACGTAAATACATGGGTGTGAAACAAAATACCATTTTATTTCGACTTTCCTTAAATTTTTAAGTAAAACAAGTTAGACGGCTGGGTGATACCCTGAACCCAGCAGCGAGCTATTACATACATTTAAACCTCTTTGCATTCATACACACACTCACAAAGTCACACACACACAAACGCACGCTGCAAGCTGTGCACTTTACACATCGGCTGCGCTTGGCCCCACTATGAAAAATGAATTCTTGAATAACTTCTAAACTGAGGGTATGATCGTTATTAAATTTTTAGTGCTTAATAACTTTATGTACAAACCAAAAGCGCAAGTAGGGTATTTTAACTGTTCCTAAGTGCTAATAGTACTGATTCAAAAACTTCTAAATAAAATAGTATATCAATGTGAGGGAAAAATGTTAGTTCCTATTTGTTTCATTACAATTGGAACTAATTTAAAATATGTTTAGTATAAACATATCATATATTAATTGCATAAATAAGGGTAATTATGCCTCGACGCGCCTAAATAATACACACATTGTCGAGCCAATGCATAAGTATTTGTGTGCTCAGCCCTTTAACATGCATGAAAACCTGAAGGTTGCAAATTTTTTCCAACCCGCGACGTCACTGCTGAAGTTTCTGCGCGAGTGTGCAACTTTTGCAGACCGAAAAGAAGCCGATGTGACGTCACGTCGTCGCGCCGAATTAGAGACCATGTGATTTTCTTTACTATGCAACTCAGGTAGGCAAAAGTTCTAGTTTCTGACGCCTTGCCTCGTTTAAGCAACAACAACAGCACTGCGTCGACGAATGAAGACAGACGACGGAAAAGTTTCTGTCTCTTTTCGTCGTGGGCTGGTGCCTATGATCTGCACTCTTCTTTGATTTTTTCTTCGTTGCTGAACCCCGCGCCCGAAGGCATCTCTGCACAGAAACCTCGATCAAAACAGAATAGAGGACAATGCGAACTGTTGTTGCTTTCAGCGTTTTGTTGTTGCACACTATGGTAAATTTGAATGTGTTTGACTTTGCGTTTGCAGACTAACCGCATCTCATGCTCATTAAGTGCTCTTTATTTTATTATTCAATGGTTTTTCTCGAAATCTACTTTAAAACTCATTTTGGTTGCACATGACACTGATATAAAATTACATTGCAGATTTTTTACATATAATACATCAATAAGTTTGATCGTATTTCCTTGCCACAACAACAAAACATTGCCGCATCCTTGTGCTTCTATGTAATTCTCGCCTGCGAGTTTTATTTTCTCTTTGTGCTCTCGAAGTGAAACAAACATCGACTTGTCTGCACACAAATGAGCAGTGGCTCCACTGTCTAGACACCGTGCACTTTTTGCCAGTTCACTTACATTTGCACTAGCAGCAAATACCGAAAAATACTTTTACTTTGTCTTCACTTGGCTTTTCTTTGTTGTACTCTTTCGATCTTCCAGATTTGTCTTTTGATCTACACTTCGCGGCGACGTGCCCGCGACAACCACACGGACAACATTTGACATTTTTCATGTCTCTTTTCGACTCATTCTTTTTACCGCTATCCTTGCGCACGCAAATATTTTTTGGTCTGATTTTTCGGAAACTAGCTCGTTCGCCTTCCGCCTGTCCGCTTCCTCTAACAATTTTACTTTGAGAGCGTTCAAGGGCGGCAACGAGTCGCGTGTCTCCATGGCGACAGCAAAATTTTCGTATTCCTCACTAAGACTTGCCAACAAAATTATTGCAAGCATTTCATCAGGCACCGGCTGTTGAATTTCAGCTAATTTTTCTACCAAATTAGAAAAATTTGTTAAATGTTCACAAATACTTTCCGTATTCGACATTTTTATATGCAATAACTTTTTAAACAATTGCATTTTTCGCGCAGGGCCAGAAGGCATGTAAATCGCACGAGTAAATTCGCATGATTAATTTACGACGGTTTTACACTAAGCAATATACTCGCAAGAGCCTTTTTATCCTTGTCATCAAAGATCGCTTTTTTCTCTGCAGTATCGTTTTCATTTATCACCAACCGGCCGCACACCACTGACCATAGATCGGAATGTATCAACAGACTTTTAATTTTGTTCGCACTCAGCCGAACAATAAAATACAAGGCATAGTAGAGAAGAAGGTCCGTTATTCTTATGAACGGACAACTATGTAAGCGAAAGGAAAATGATAGAGAGGCATATAGTGGTGCTTATATACATAATTTCAACAAATTTACTATCCTATTTATTTAATTACTTATTGCCTATTTATTCCCTTATTTATCGCGTATTTATTTATATATTTACTCATATATTTATTAAATTATTTATTCAATTCTTCTTCAAATTGCACTGTTAAATTCGGCATTCGGATTTTTGCCAAATTTGCCTAAATTGGCTTACATACATTATCAAATTCTGGCCACCGGTGCGAGGCAGAAGTATCTGTCATGTATTATCCGATTCAATTTAATTTTAAACGCCCGCCAAAGAATTAAGTCCTTCCACATAGCGGCAATAACTGTTGATAGAACATAAGGCGACATCATGTTTTTTATTAAATTCCAACAAGCGAAACAAAAATGATGTGTGAGTAAGCGTAAGGCAGGGAGAATCACCGAGGCCATGGAATAAGTCAGCAGACAGTTCTAATTTAAGGGCAATGGGGTTCGAATTTAAATAGCCGTTGCAGGAAGGGCGGGTACGTAGTGGCTGATAACACTGGGCCTGCCAACTCGTCCGATCATTTGTGTTTATGTAAGTACGTTCGTATGTAGTGTTGTGTAGGTCAAATTGTTTTGGAATTTTGTACCATCTAGGGGCATGGTTGAATTTACCCACCCCTGGGAATACTGAGCTTGCTGAGGTTGACTCGGAAGACTCGGAAATAGCGTCAGCCATTAACGTCGCGCTTTTCCAGGCACATGAGACCTATAGACAGTCCATGGAATCAGGCATAGCGCGTGCATTTAGGGAGATCAGGTTGGGATTCCAAGAGATGATGAAGGCCATCAATGATATGGCCAGACCCACTCCACCACCGGGGAGTCATAGCCAGTTTATTTCTGAGACCGTCAGGGAAAATATAGGCCCAAGTCAGCCATCAGGCACAGCTCATCAGGGCGCTGTCCTGAAAAGACACCCTAGCGCCACACCAGTTCCCAGGCCACCGCCGAAGCCAGAGAGGTCGAATACCTCGAGTGGACTGAGTGGAGGACAAGGATGGGATTGGCGTAATCCGGGTCCGGACAGTAGGCTACGGAAAAATAGGAGAGCCGGAGAGTTTTGACAGGCGACAACTGCAGGGGAAGATCGCAGGGACGGAAGCCACAGGCGACCAACTCCCAGACCACCCTCAGGTCCGCCTTAGGTCAAAGTAGACAAATGGGAAGTGTCCTTTGACGGGTCGATCGACCGGGGATCCGTTGAAGACTTTGTCTTCAAACTCGAGTACCTGCAAAGGCAATTCCAATGTCCTTGGGACGAGGTCCTGAGAAACTTTCACGTGCTGGTAACTGGGCGTGCCAGAGAGTGGTACTGGCTACATGTGAGGCAGCGGCCGGTGATTAATCGGAACGGATCGGATGCAGGAGCTAAGGCAACGACAACAACTCCCTGGAGAGTCTGCGAATGACTTCATCCATGCAATGACGGCCATGGCATCACGATTAGAAGCTCCACTCCCCAAATCGAGGCTGATAAAGCATATAAAGAAAGGTTTAAGAGACTCCATAGCGCGCTACGTCTACTCCATGAACGTGTACTCGGTAGATCATTTGCGGGAAGAGTGCAACGAGATCGAGGCAAGTTTGGGTCGTGCAGCATACGGCACGAATCGAAGATATGCGGGGCAGGGCAAGCCGAATGTTAGCTCGCTCGAAGATCAAGCCTGAAGAGCCGGGGTGTTGGAACTGCGGCCAGCAGGGACACGATTGTAATGCCGCTCAGCGACCTATTCGATTGCCTAAACGATCAGCGTAGGATATTTTGCTATCGCTGTGGAAAGCCGGACACCTTCGCACCGAAATGTCCAGAGTGCGCGGGAAACGGCAGAGTGGGCGTGACCAGAGTGGGAGAGGCGCGTTCACGAATGGGTCCCGCGAAGTAGTGGAAGATAAGCCCGGGAGCAAAAACAATACTAATATCAGCATGCAAAATAAGAATATAAGGCACCTACCCTACGAAGAAAGGATAAGGGCGTATAGGTTAGCTAGAAATAAGATTTTTGAGGCACGGCAGCTTGACGGGATGCGATTAGTCACTCGAAAAGTGAAAAAGGCACGCGACCGATTCACAAAACGACGCTCGGTGAGAAGAAAAGTGGTTGAGTCTGTCAAAAGAGGGGAGAAACTCGATTCGAGAGTATTTGCGGAGGTCTGCATCGAAGGCGAACGTATTGCTGGACTCTTGGACACTGGAACCACAGTAAGTCTCCTGGGGCGTGGCTCTCGCGAGATTTTAGCCGAGATCGGGGTACCGATAGAGCGATATGTGTCCAGGGTGCGAACGGCGTCGGGCGAGAAAAGTCGGCTGGACTCAGTTAAAGAAGAGTTTTTGGCTTTTGAGAAGGTAGGACTGGGGAAGACGACTGTGGAAACGCATAGGATAGAGCTGATCGAAGGGACGACACCGGTAAAAGACCGCCATTATCCGCTATCTCCGGCGATGCAGGAAGTTGTCTGGGGCGAGGTAGACAAGATTTTGGCCTTGGGAGTCATCGAAGTCAGTAATAGTCCGTGGAGTAACCGCACTACAATTGGGCGAAGGCCGGATAAAAATCGTTTCTGCTTAGATGCGCGCAAGCTCAACGATGCTACCATCAAAGACGCCTATCCACTTCCATGCATCGAGGGTATACTTTCGCTTTGTGGCAAATTGAGTTGGAGGAAGGCAGCAAAGCATACACGGCCTTTACAGTGCCTGGGCGCCCTCTCTATCAATTTGTCATGATGCCCTTCGGACTTTGTAATGCCGCTCAGTGACTATGCCGCCTAATGGATAAGGTAATCACACGCAGCTCAGTTCAAACGTGTTCGTTTAACTGGACGATCTTTTGATTATCGGTCCGCTAAATTACTTAAAGCCGGTGGCACAAAGTTTGCGGGAGGCGAACTTGACGATCGGGCTAAAAAAATCCAAGTTCTGCTTTAAGAGTCTCAAGTATCTCGGATTTATAGTAGGCGAAGAGACCTTACGAACCGACCCTGACCGTGTAGCAGCAATTGGGCGAATCCCAGAACCTCGATCCGTCAAAGAAGTGCGCAGTTTTCTGGGAACCTCGGGATGGTACCGCTGGTTCATCAGAAACTTTGCGGAAATAGCAGCACCACTTACGGAGGTATTGAAAGGGAGTCCGAGAGGGAAATTCCGTCTGAGTTCTGAAGCAGCGAAGGCCGTGCGTGAATTAAAAGGGGCGCTTACATCCGCTCCTGTATTGGTTCACGCTGACTTCTCGAGTAGGTTTTATGTGCAGTGCGATGCATCTCATTTCGGGGTTGGGGCGGTACTGTTCCAAATCGATGCCGAGGGCAATGAAAGGCCAATAGCGTTCTTCTCCGCCAAGATGGACAAACACCAGGTCAATTACTCGGAGAAAGAATCACCGATCACGCCAGCATCAAATGGCTCATGTCATTACGAGATTTGGACGGTTGATTAGCTAGGTGGTCTCTACGCCTGCAGCACTTTGATTTCCAGATCGACCACAGGAATGGGGCGGACAATGTTGTTGCTGACACTTTGTCACGCTGTGTCGCCGAGTTGTCGCTGGATTTAGAGCAGTTGCTGGGGATACAGACTGTAGCGTTTGAGTCGGATGAGTATCGAGAGATCTTGGAAAAGGTGCGCAAGAATCAGGATCGATTACCAAATTTGCAGGTACAGGAGGGACTTTTGTACAAATGGACGGGGTTCGAAAAGCTGGAAGATGAAGTAGAGGGCACACTGTGGAAGCTGTGGGTGCCAGAGTCGCTAAGTTTGACGCTGATAGAGCAGGCTCATGTAGACGCGAAGGCATCTCATGGAGGCGTGGCAAAAACGCTCCATTTGCTGAGAAGGCAATTCTACTGGCCCCACATGGCAGCTCAGGTGCGAGAATACGTAGGCAGATGCGAGGTATGCAAGAAGACGAAAGCGCCGAACCACCGGATGTAAGTTTCGATATGGCATGAGGTGAAGACGGAACAGAAAAACAGATTTTCTGGGAAAGTATCCGCGGTCGAAGAGGGGTCACGCCTGGATATTCGTAGTCGTCGATCATTTTGCGAAATTTACGTTCCTGAAGGCCATGAAAGATGCCACGGCAGACGACGTAGTTAAATTTCTGGTGCACGAGATCTTTTTCAAATTCGGTGTCCCTGAGACGATCCACTCAGATAACGGCATACAGTTTGAGCAAAGAAGATCGAGAATATGATCGACGCCTTTGGAATCTCTCACATGAAAACGGAAATATATTCTCCCCAGAGCAATGCAGCTGAGCGCATCAATCGCACGGTGTTGGCGGCGTTGGGAGTGTGATGCATTTCTGCCCGAAATCGAGGTAGCGATCCGCAATGCCGTCCACTCTGCAACTGAGGTAACAGCATATGTACACTAATGGGGCCAGCTACAAACTTGCACGGAAGTTACGGTCCCTGGGCGAACACTCGATCTCAGATTTGGGACTGCAGGATAAAATCCGGCTAGTGCAGGAACAGGTGAAACAGCACCTACACAAAGCATTCGAGCGCAGTCGACAGCAGTACGATAAGCGTGCGCGCAAGTTTCACGCGGTGCCAGGCCAAGAAGTTTACAGGCGAAACTTCATACTGAGTGACTTCAGTAAAGCCTTCAATGTCAAATTCGCCCGGAAGTTTCGCAAATGTCGGATCGTCAGAGCCGTCGGAAACAATGCCTATGAGGTGGAAGATGGTGCCGGAAGATCGTTGGGTGTTGTCCATGCGAAGGATCTGAGGGTTTAGAGAGGAGGTCAGATGGGTGTGGCCTACGTTGGGCGTTCCGAATGGTGGCAACTAGGCGAACCGAGTCAACAAATACGCACGGAAATTTTAACCGTTCATGGCGGCGCATAACTCGAAATTGCCGTGTGGTGCTGCATTTGACTATCACGCCATTTATTTATCGGTTACAAACCCGACCCTGGTGGGGAAATTTATCGAGGGGAGTGGCCCTGTTCATCGCATCACGATTAGCGTGAGGTGACGGGGCCAAATTCAGAGTGACCAGAGATACAGCCGGTGGGGACTGCCAAGAAGATGACAGGCATAAAAAAAGGGAGAGGACACAACATGTTTTCTTGGCGAGACTGCGACAAAAGGAAATAGTGAAGTGTGGTCATGGGAGAACAATTCGAATGCATGGTTATGCACAGGCGCACAGACCCCATATAACGAGTACTAACGATATTAAAATTCGGCGTAAGTGTGCAAGTGAAAATGTCCGAATGTGTTATAATTTGGTATTTGTTTCCGACAGGTGGCCAGCAACTGAGGCCTAACATTTTGGAAGCATTTATCTCAACTTCATCTCATCTCTCTGCGTCTTACAAAAACCGAAAAACTGAGTGAGTGCGTTCCAGTAAAAGCAAAAACGCAACAGTCTGCCGTGGTCCCTGTCGCTATAGAAGCCATATAAATACATATATATACCCTAGTGGCCTAAACTCGCCACCACATATTGCTTAACTAACCAAAGAGCCCGGGCACACCCATGGAGATATTTTCTACGACCAATTGGGCTGAACGAGCAGCACTTATAAGTCCCAATAATTGCCTGTTTGTTAATTTAGCTGTTAAGGGAGTTGTCTATTTACCTGCCTATTTATTTATTAATTTACTCTCCCATTTATTTAATTACTTATTGCCTATTTATTCCCTTATTTATCGCGTATTTATTTATATATTTACTCATATATTTATTAAATTATTTATTCAATTCTTCATATCACTTGCACTGTTAAATTCGGCTTTCGGATTTTGGCCAAATTTGCCTAAATTGGCTTATATACATTATCAAATTCTGGCCACCGGTGCGAGGCAGAAGTATCTGTCATGTATTAACCGACCCCCCACCTATTTTTACTTTTATTGGAGCTCCGATAGGGTAGGACAGGGATTGAGGGAACATTAAGCAACAGTATATCTGCACTGTGCCCTATTTAGAGTGGCATAAATCTATTTTTTTTTCTTAATTCATATTTGGCTAGATTTTGCCACTGTCCGATCCTTAAATCCATACAATTTAATTTTTAACGCCCGCCAAAGAATTAAGTTCTGCCACATAGAGGCAATAACTGTTGATAGAACATAAGGCAATAAAATATTTGTTTATTAAAATTCAAGTTGTAAGTGAAACAAAAATGATGTGTGAGTTAGCTAATTTCTTCTCAGGCAGGGTTGAGGTTACTCACCCCTGGGAATACTGAGCTTGCTGAGGTTGCCCCCCCGAAACCACAAGACGTGTTACAAATAACAACAATGTAACCACGGGACACCCGACTAGAGCCATCTTACTTGTTTTTAATAGTCTGCGCTATATTAGCATAATATTTTTAAATATGTTTAATTGTAACATATATTGGAATCCATAGAAAGTCTGATGTTATTATTATTTGTGAGGGAGTCTCCCAACAGAGATTAAGGAGGCACAGCGACCGAAGGGCTGTGAAAGATTTTTTTTCCTTCTACCTATTCGTGGGCTGAGCAGCTCTTTAGCTTGTCGTAACCCAGGTCTTGTTGACCAGTAGATTCCCCTCTCCTTTTTTGACTATTTCTCTATCAACTCTTTGGCAGAGCCCCAGCTTAACCCACAACAAGGTTCAGGTCCAAGAAGGGGGGTTGCAGAACCGGCCCTAGCTAGCCCGCCCGCAACTTTGTTCCCGGAAATTCCGGAATGCCCTGTGACCCAACAATGTGTGATCCGGCTTCTATGTGAAAGTTGCTGGAGACAATTCCAATCCGCAACCAGTTTCGAGGTAATCCTCGTTGAGGAAAGAGCTTAAATGACTGCTTGGTTATCTGAAAAGATATTTAAGATGGCTCCTCTTATCCCCTTGTCAAGGATATTTCTGGAGCAGGACTCAATGACGTGCATCTCAGATTGAAAAACACTGGGCCAGGTACCCATTGCAATCGAGATTTTGGTGTTGGGTCATGTGATCCCCTGTGAACCACCGCAGGCTTCTGCGATCATTATAAGGGGTGCCATCATCCCATTCCCTACGGTCTGGGATAAGAGTCCCAAATTTCGCCCCGAAGAAAAGTTCCGTGGTCTTAAGATCCGTTCTGTCGCAGATCCCTAGGCCAGGAATAGTCTTTACTAGACTAGCATGACCTATGTCAGCTGCTAGCAACCCATTTGTGAGTTTAATCCTCAGAAGGCTCAAAGCAGCTACCTTCTTTATGTGCAAATGCAGTGGATTCAGTCCTAATACTATCTCCAGTGCTGCAGTAGGACATGTACGCATGACAACCGTGAGGAATAGGCATACGAGCCGCTGTAGTTTGCTGCATTTTTGTATGGCGGTGGCCTGCTGGACTTTGGACGGCATTCGTGACAACAGGCAGGACCTTCATACGACATGGCCACATGGCATGAGTACCTTTGGCCTACTTTTTGTCTAAGTGCGATTTTCAGATTTTCCAGATTTACCCCGAGGTATTTGACCTCACTGGAGAGCTCGACGGATGTTCCACCAATGTAGAGCTGTCCGACATCGATGTTGTACCGTTTCGTGAAGAGAACGATAATCGCCTTCTGTTGGTTTGATATTGAGACCCACATCTGTGCACCATCTTAGGGCCGTGTTGAGTGCCGTTTGCATCAATTCGGTGTTGGTTAAGTCGAACATTCCGGAGACTATTATTGTCAGGTCATCTGCATACCCTATGGTATCGATGCCTATCTCCAATAGTTTCACCAGTAGTTCATATATCACTAGGGACAAAAGAAGGAGAGACAGGACCCCGCCCTTTGACCGATCGGATGCGGACAGTGGTGGCGTCCAGTGAAGATCTAAAGTCTCTGTGTATATATCCAAGTAATAGAGAAGGAGTCAAACCCCTAGAGGCTAACGCCCTGTTTATTGACTGATAGCCAGTGTTGTCGAAGGCCCCATCGATTGTATGGTGCACGGAATTGGTATCTTGCAATCTGCACCGGATATGCACTCTACGGTCTTAAGCTGAAAGGATGTAAGGATAATTGGTCTATACGAATTATGTTGATCCAAGGGACGGTTTCCTTGGGGAGTAAAAACCACATTTACCTCCCTCCAAGATAACGGAATGTACCCCCCAGGCTAAGCTCGCCCTAAGTAGGATAATAAGTGGACTAAGTATATTTTTTAGGCTGTGTTGCTGCAGGGTCGGAAAAATCTGATCGCCCCCCGGGGCTTTAACGGAAGTGAATGATTTAATAACCTTGTCAGCGTCGAAGTTAACACCCGACAGACTGTACCCACGTCGAGCTGGTTCAGTATCCCATCATTACAGGGATTTTCCGGGTTTTTAACAGAACCAAGGAAATTCACCTGAAGCAGTAGCCCTAACGTTTCCTGTCGATTCTGTGTGTAAGGACCATCTGCTCTTTTTAGGAGCCCCACACCATTAGATGACCCTCTGGCCAATACCTTTTGCAATTTCGCTGCTTCTGGAAGAGACTCCACACTTTCGCGAGTGTCCCCAGTGAGCGCGCATCTGTAATGTGTCCCACGACCCTCTATTTGACTTGGCCCTGTTAAAGAGCCGTCTGACCTCCTTCCTTTGATTTGCCAGGCCTTCAATCCACCAGGGAACCTCACGTTTCGCCTGCTTGGGTCTTAGAGCCGCACTATCATGGTAGGAGGTTAAAAGCACATCTTGAATTTGTCTTGATTCCAATTCTATCTCCCTCGTAGAGTTAAAGCTGACAGCAAGCTGAGCAACTTTCGAAGCCACTAAGGCTAAGACTTGTACAAGTCCCAATTTGTTTTCTTTGGGTTAAAAGAATTGGAAAGGAGTTCTGCTTGGCCTGTGAGATCAGATCTGATGTGCTGGTGACCTGAAAGAGTGGCCTCATCGGTAACCCGCCAATTTTTAATGAAATCGTACAAAGAACTGCTAACTAGAGTGGGGTCTAGTACATCTTCCCTGATTGCGTTTGTTAAAGTGGATTTGCACCCTTTATTTGATACATATAATTGACTACACAAAAGGTTTTCAAGAAGGCACTCCCCCCTTTTGTTGACATAACTACTACCCCAGAAAGTGTGGGGATAAAGTGTGCGCGAGGCGCTCCACCCAATCGGTCAAATAACAACTTACATGAGCTGTAACTTAATCCTCGGACCTGGCCACCAATGATCCATGGTTCTTGGAGGAGAGGCAGGTTGATGTTTTGCTCGGCGAAAATCCTGCACATGGTGGCCAACGCTCCTCTAGCGTGGTGCAGGTTCGCCTGAAGCACATTAATTGTGCTTATTTCTCCTCCGCGAAGGGTTGGCCAAGGCAACCGCTTTTTCCTTGTCGGGAATCGTTCCCACAAACACCCTTCAGTAGTTTGGACGACTTGAACGTCATTGTACGTTGCGCCTTGCTAGCTGACAGTCGCTGCTGCTGTGGTCCTGGTTTGCTTACGCTCGATGTCCGGCTGCGGACCTGCTGCAGCTGCTCTTCAAGGCGATTTGTCATTTTAATGAGGGCGATCTCATGGTCACCTATGTGCCTGCGAGATCTCTCTGGATGATTCGTCGAGATCGGTGAGTGTAACGTCAGACCCGATTCAGAGACCAATGCCTCTATCGGACCCTGCCGAGACAAACTTTTTCTAGACGAGAAAGTGGCACACTCCAACTCTTTATCCAAGGAAGTCGGTGGTCTTTCGGATCCTGCCCTTGGTGACCAACATCACCCTTTGTGAGGGTGGAGGCCGGCAGCCATACAGCTCCGGTGCCAGAAATAGGCTCAACCGTGCGGGTTGAAGCTATTTGAGCCGTAACAGACTCATTATTTTTATACCCTGAACCCATTGAAAATGGGTAACAAGGGTATAATGGTTTTGTGCAAATGTATTTAACAGGTAGAAGGAGGCATCTCCGACCCCATAAAGTGTATATATTCTTGATCAGAATCACTAGCCGAGTCGATCTAGCCATATCCGTCTGTCTGTCCGTCCGTCTGTATGAACGCGTCGATTTCAGAGACTGCTAGAGAGCTGAACTTGGACTTTTTAGATTCGTATATACCATACACAGACCAAGTTTAATTTAAATGATCGATAACTTGCCCCGTTTTCTTATAATCAGTGTTTATCGGTTTATTGACCGGTGTTTTGAGTCAGAAACTATAAGAGTTAGAGCCACCACTTAAGTTTAATATGCGGTCGTAAAAGATACGCAGATTATGAATATTTTTCGGATTTTGGATACCTCCCCCCTTTCGTCCTCCCATATAAAAAAAAAACCTACAAAATCAAGTACTACAGACTTGTGCGAAGTTTGTGTGGTTTGTACACAGATTTCAATGCTCTTGTTACGTTCTGAAAATTTCATAACGATCCTATTCTTAGTTTAGAAGTTATTTAGGAATTAACTTTCCAAATTGGGGGCCAAGCGCAGCTGCTTGAGCATATCTCAGCTATAACAGTCAGAGCCATTAAATTTGTATCAGGCTTCTAAATAAATGTTCTATAGTACAATAAAAATACATTAAAATAAATTTCATGCAAATATTAAGAAACACAGAAGTTATTAAAGAAAGTCTATTTGTAAATTGTACCTGTGTGTTTAATCTCAGATTATGACGGAGACAATTGAATTGTAACTGAGGTTCGGTGGTAGAGATGTTGCCTGGCGCGCTATCAGACGCGAATTCGAATCTGGCTGGCGTCAACGGAGTTTTTTTTACTGTTTATTTAAATATTGATTTTATTTTATTTTTAAACTTAACACACTTATTGGTCCAAGTGTAACTTCCACCATTAAGACATCGGCGATTTGATATATTCTGGAGCAACAAAATGGGGAAGATTGGTATTTGGCATGCACACTCTCAAAAAGCTTTTGCAGATCAACTGCAACCAACATTTGAAAGATATACTTGTAGTTTCCTATTTTGTGAAAATTTTGATAGAAAATTCAGAACTACGACATACTAAAATGTGCCGAGCGTGAAGCGTGTGCATTAATTTTTATTACTATTTTTTTTATTTTATTTTACTGCGGTGTCGAGAGTATGAATGCAGAGGGGTTTAATGAAATGCATGTAACGACAGCACGACGCTGGGTTCAGGGTATCTCCTAGTCGGGCACTCCCGACCAAAGCCATCTTACTTGTTTGTTAATATTTTGGTTCATTTTGAATCCCACAAGTGAACGGGAAGGGGAGTTGTCGTCTACCGCGGGAGGTCGAAAAATGAAAGTGGAGGGCGACAGGTATCCAGAGTCCGCATACTAACGGCCGAGCACCCCTTCGTCATGAATCCTTCAGCATATGCTGTTTAACCTTGGATTGGGGTAATTTTCTGAATAGTTGTCTTCTCTTTGCCCGACTACATAATCAGTCAGCACCCTTGGCAGAGACATGACCATGCCAAGCATCTGCTTCCAGCCGCCCTCACGAGGAGAGTATAGTCGCACGTCTAACAGTGTGTGCAGATACGGCGCATATTATTCAAGTAATAATTACACGTTAGTCCCCTTGCACACTAGTTGGCTGACGGCCAAGTTTAATGTTAACATGCTTAAAAGCAAATTCACCAATTAAATAATAGTGCTGGAATTTAAAATGCGCGTCTAAAGGCTCGTAAATGGGGGAGAGAGGAGCATGACTATCGTTAGGATAGGTGTCGCCTAAAATCTAGTATTACAGGGTGTAGCTAAAACAATGTTTCCCAATTTATTTGGATGCTCTTCATATATTATTAACAACGTAATTTACAAATTTGTTATTGCTATAATTGTTATGTAAATTAATTATTAAATTAAATAATTATTGAAAAGCCAAAAAAAAAAACTGATTGTAACATTTAATTCAGAGATATGTGTTTTTAATGTAGTAAATAGTTCTTTGATATACAGTGGCTCACAGCTTAAATGAATTTCAAATAGCTGCGACTTCCAAATAAAAACGGCAATCACAAAAATTGAAATACAGAGTTGTAGATTTATGTTTTAACTAAAAAAAACAGTTTTGAGTTTATTCATAACAAGTCGAATATTCCTTAACCGATAAGAAAAACAAAAAATACAGAAATTTTAATCTCACAGCTTAAATGAACCACAGTCTTTTGAGTACTATATTTATACATATAAACACAAAAATAATGAATTTATGTATTTTGTGTGTCCACCCTTTTTATCAATAATGGCCTAAAGCCTTTTTGGCATAGAATCTACCCACTTTTTGGTCAAATCAGAAGAGATATTCTCCCCAGTTCTCTAGCAAGACGGTTTTTAAGTCTGTTTGATTTGCTATCTGACGCTCTCGGATTTTTTGGTCAAAGATTGCTCATAAGTTTTCAATAATATTAATGTCAGACGACTGTGCCAGTGATGTCATCAAATAGGGGCAGTTCCACATAAGGCAGGACTGAACAATCCCTGCATTGTGCTGAAGATCGTTGTCATAGTAGAAGCGAAAATTGCTTCTAATACCAAGATTTTGTGCGCTTTTCAGCAACTTTTGATTCAAAATGTTGAGGTATTTAGTCTGATCCATGATTCAATCAATGAACTCCATGT
Source organism: Drosophila colorata (assembly GCA_035041545.1). Taxonomy (NCBI): domain Eukaryota; kingdom Metazoa; phylum Arthropoda; class Insecta; order Diptera; family Drosophilidae; genus Drosophila; species Drosophila colorata. The sequence continues at coordinate 256,397 of JAWNLD010000010.1, read as the reverse complement.
AGCCAACCCCGGACGGAGATATGAAGACCCAAACCATTACACTTCAACCTCTTTGCTTGACTGTTGGTTTAAGGTCCGCTTTTCTAAGCTAAAAATAATCGACACAAATTTACAGTTTTTTGGTGCTCATATGATATGTTTAAAGAGAATGAAGTCCCTGGTTCAGAATGAAGTGGCTGGTTCCCCTCCGAAGGGAGGGGAAATAATTGCCAATTTGATTTTTTATTCACCAATTCATAGACATATGCTGCACACAGTTACATTTAAATTTTGGTGATTGACCGATTAGTTTAAAAAATATCACCATTTAAAAATATTCTAATGTGTTGGTTCATTAAAGCTGTTAGCCACTGTATGCAAAAGAAAGACGTAAAGTACTTTGTACCATCTCGCGCACGTTCCCTGCATACATACATATAAATGCACATTTCATCCCTTTTGTGCATCGCTCTACAGACCTAGTCAAAAGTAATTACGAACATTTTTTTACATTTTTTAATAAAGCAGCTTTTTCTTGTTGTTGTTGGGGGTAAGATGTAAAAAACAAATCGATCTATACTGAAGCAAGTGACAAAAGAATTGGAAATATAACGACTAAGCTGTCTAAACTAGAAGCAAAAGAACTGATGCTTATCAGTTGTCAAAAGTATTTACACACATTTTATTCACGTCAAAAGAATTTACACATAATTTTTACTGAATTTACGTTGCCTTAATTAATGAAATGTTTACATTTCTATTCTTACTAATTAACAAACAAATATTTAGTAACACTACCTTTGGCATCAATAACTGCCTGCAACCTGGCTGGAATTGATTCGATTAAATTGTGGGCAAAATCATTTATCATCATTTATGGTTCCAGCGCGTTTTCGACTTTTATCAAAAGTCCTTTGCTTCTTTATGAAAGCCCAAACATTTTCAATGATGTTGGGGCTCTGGACAGGCCAGGGAAGAACAGCCTGATTTAATTCTTTTAAAAACTTTGTGTGCATCCACCCTTTATGACATGGAGCATTGTCGTGTTGTAAAATACAGTCATTGGTTGGAAATAGTCTATTTCCTGACGTAAAGGCATGGTCATTTAAAATATGAAGATAACTAGACTACATTAAAGTGCCTTTTATCGGTACCAAATCTCCAAAACCATAGTAAGATAGGCATCCCCAAAACATGACCGTGCCACTTCCAAATCTGTTAAGTGACTGCACTGTATTTTTCCTTCGGTGTTGCCGTAGATGCATGAAATGTTTACCAATCGTTCCCTGAAACGAAAATGCAGACTCATCTGTCCATAAAATGTCGCACCAAAACAGTATAGGCTTCTTAATGTACTCCAGGGCAAATGAAAGACGTTTTGCTTGGTTGGTTGGGGTAATATCGACAATTTTGCGCTCAACGCAGGCTTTGATATCAATCTCTTTCAACCTGTGACGCAGTGTAGCATCACTAACCTTTTTGCCAATTAATTTTTCTGATGCTTCTGCAACTTTGACAGGCCTTATTGTAGGATTGTCTACGATTGTGCGTACTAATCTTCGACATTCCCTTTGGTTCTTATCAAGTTTCCGCCCAGATCTTTTTCAAATTTTCAAATTACCGTCTGTGTTCTTTTTTTTAAACCAAATTGAACACCGCACTATGGGGAATTTGAGCTGTTTTTCGGACTTTTATTAATAACAGATTTAGTGAAGTTTTTGGGTCAAGTCGATTGGCTTATGTTCACCGCCCTTTTTTTTCCAAATATAAAGTTTCTTTTTAAACCTTATCTGACGAGGGCACAGTTTAAAGTGAAAATTAATTAAGTGAAAACGTCAAATTTCTACCAAACCGCTATATATACACAAATTACAAGCCATAGAGATTAGAATTCATCAAAGCTTTTTCAAAATTTCTTTTAATTTACAAAATTTGAATCATTTCCATTTCAATGAAAAAAAATATGCACAATGCAATTAATTGCGTCTCTGCAGATCAGCTGTGTTTAACAGCTGTAAACTTAACATTGACGGCTATGTTAAGATTTATGGCATCTTACATAAAAGTTTACTTATGTAATTAAGCCAAAAGTTGTTTGTTTTATGCAGTTGTAAAAAAAGAGTTTAGGGGCGAAAAACAGAGCAAATTCCTCATAGTGCACCGTTTTATGTGAACTTTTGTACGACTTTACCAAATCCAACGCCGAAGTACCACTCTTAAATTTAGTAATAATCTCAGATCGAATTTCAACTGATAATTCCTTCGTTTTCACCATTTTCTAAGCAAATCTAAATTGAAAATTTTTTTAAACCAGTTGAGACGAAAAAAGCTAAAAACTGCACATACCCAAAGCAAAACAAAGACTAAATTCTATTTTGCATTGTGCAAATATTTTTGACGCGAATAAAAAGTGTATAAATACTTTTGACAACTGATAAGCATCAGTTCATTTGCTTCTAGTTTATACTTCTTAACCATTATCTTTCCAATTCTTCTTTCATTGCCTTCAGTATAGATCAAGCTTTGCGACAAAAAAATTTTTTTTGCATCTTACTTCCAACAACAACTAAAAGCTTCTGTAGTATAATAAGTAAAAAATTTTCTGTTCTTTGGCTAGGTCTGTATATGTAGGAAAACAGACCCAATTCAAATGTGGAGCAACTTAATTTGGTTGCAAAGCAAAATAAAGGTAAGATCGGGGCTAATGGATATCATAATACTTCTAATATAATATTGATATTTCTTTTTTCAGCTCTCTGGCTGTACGGGCTCTGCTGACAAAAGCAATTTTCTGCGAAGAATCGAAAGCGACAGCAGAACAAGTGCATGCAGCAGCAACAACATTTCACCAATCCAAGGTGATTGGCAGGCATCGGTAGATCGTCCACACAATCCAAGGTCTATTTCGGTAGATCGCAAATGAACTGATGATATTTAATAATTTTAACTTTTATAATGTTTACTCTCCAAAGCAAAGTGGGAGCTATGCGTGGCGACGGATTATGAGCCACCTACAACGGACTGACGCGGGCAGCTGATGTCAGCGCACCCACCAGGGCCTCATTTTTTTCCGCCATGACACCGATGACAACGAGTCATGTGCCATTCAGCGCGCCGTATTATATTGTTTTATTATATTAATCAAGTTATTATATTAGATAAGTAAGAATGCATTTTACCCCATTTTGTTGCTCCAGAATATTTAAAATCGCCGATGTCCCAGCATTAAGTTGTACTTAAATAAACAGTTTAAATAAACAGTATAAAACCTCCGTTGACACAGCGAGATTCGAACTCGCGTCTAATAGTTCGCGTGGCAACACCTCTACCACCGAGCTATAGCAATATTCTAATTGTGTCCGTCAAAAGCTAAAAAAATAGCACACATGCACAAATAATCGCATTAGAATTCGAAAATGACCTCACGCATATGATATACAATATACAAATACATTTTCTATAATAGCTTCTGTGTTTCTTAACCGACTTGGATGAATTTTGTTTTAATGAATTCTTATTGTACTATAGTACATTTGTATATAGATAACGACCAGCTTATTAAACCAAATTTGGTGGCTCTGGCTCGTATAGTTTCTGAGATATGCTCTACCAGCTGCGCTTGCCCCCACTATGGAAAGTTAATTCTTAAATAACTTATAAACTAAGAATAGGATCGTTATGAAATTTTCAGGACGTAACAAGAGCTGTGTACAAACCAAGGCACTATTCTGTAGTACTTGATTTTTTGTTGGTTTTTTGATATGGTGGCGAATGGGCAGGTATTCAAAATCCGAAATATTTATATTCTGAGAGCATATGAAAACAAAATAAATTACGTGGCTCTTGCTCTTAAAGTTTCTGAGATATGCTCAATAAACCTTGTCAAAAAAATCGATAAACTCCGATTATAAGAAAACGGGACTCTTTATCGATCATTTGAAATAAACTTGAAATCGACGCGTTCAAACAGACAGAGAGACGGACGGACATGGCTTAATCGACTCGGCTAGTGGTGCTGATTAAGAATATAAATACTTTATGTGGTCGGAGATGCCTCCTTCTGCATGTTACACACATTCGCACACCATTTTCAATGGGTTCAGGGTATTAAAATATTGAATTAAAGTAATGTTAATATATTAACAAAAAACACCAAACGCATAATATGTTTACTTGTATATTCTTGATTAGCATTCACAGCCCTGTTCTTCTTTTATATGCATTTACCCATCGTTGCAGTAATAATAATCTACACGACTTTGCCCAACATTTTGATACTCGATCACGAAGTGAAGAGTATATTGAGTTTGTGCAATGACCATATTGCTTTTCGCCTGTCCTTTCCGCCCTAGAGACTTGAAATTTGGAATATATACTTGTGTATACCGCACGCAGATAAAGTATTAAGATTTTTTGGCTACGCTCACTGGAAGTGGGGCAATCGATATATCTCTCTCACTTTTAAAGAAAGATACATAATTTTTGAAATAGATTACTGATAACAACAAAAAAAATTTTAATACGCCCATTAACAAGCAAGTTATTCTATAACCTTCGCACGAATTTATAAGAGAACCCGTGCGCCCGAAATGCTGACGGATAAGATTACTCATGAAACGTTCTGAGAACGAGAGGTTGGGATCAACAGCCAGACGTTTGTTTATGTCATGGCCCAAGTAATTTCCGCATATGTGCATACGCAATTATATTATTAATAGCAAGCAACTTGATTGTATTAAATCGGTTGCTGATCTGGGTGTCATTTTAGATCCCAAGCTTAAGTTTGACAAGCATATTTCTTCTGCTGCTAATCGAGCCCTTGGTGTTCTGGGTTTCATTAAGTGCTGGTCGAAAGAATTTGACGATCCCTACGTTACTAAAACTCTATATACTTCACTTGTCCGTCCAATTCTTGAGTATGGATCGTGTATTTGGGGTCCCCTAAACAAGGTTCATCAGGATTGAATTGAATCCGCACAAAAACAATTTCTGCTCTTTGCCCTCCGGGAATATCACTGGAGTCCTAATTCTCGCATGCCTTCTTGTCTTGGTAGACTTTTGCTAATAAATCTTCCTTCTCTTTCTGATCGTAGAACCATGCTTGGTGTAATCTTCTTACACAAATTGATCAACGGGCAATTTGATTCTTCCGAATAGATTAGCCAGATTAGTTTTGCAGTTCTGAACAGAATTACTAGAAACTTTTTACCGCTTTCTCTTCAAACATGTAATAGTAACTGTGCTAACCAAAACCCATTTCGGATCTTATGTTCCAACTATAATAATCTTTTCTATATAATAAGTAATGCTACTTCCATACCTAGTCTAAAAACTCTTTTGTTATGTCATCTTTCTAATTGTTCGTGATTTTCGTCACCGCACGTTATGCGGCGCGCCCCTCGGTCGGTTGGGCGGGAGGTGGGTGGCATTTTGCCTGGGTCCGAGCGTTAACAAGCACTTGCTTGGTTTCGTTGGGCCAGTTGAATGTACTGCCGTTAGTACATCTACGTCCAATAATAATAGTCGGCACTTGCCGTTATTAAACGCATTATTAAAATTGTTTTAATCAACAGAAAAGATTACATTACCAACCCAATCGCATCTGACGAGGATCTGAATCTCCAGCATCATCATCTTCATAGACAAAATAAATAATTGGCGACCAACTTTAGAAAAAATTCACGTCCCTAAAACATGTAAGTGACAACTGCGACAAAAATAATGACTTAAAAAAAAAAAAAATCACAAATAAATAAAACTTGTAAAAATTTGGCAGCGCGAAAGTGAGCGTTTTGCTAAACAAAAATAGTTATGCAAGTTAATTTTTTGATATTGTTTGTTTTCCTTTCGCTGACTGCCCATGAATTGGGCTCATAGAAATATAAAAGTTGAATATGATAGCGACAAAAGTGGAGAGATAGGCAATCTCTCCCCAACACAGAATCAATTAAAAAGGGATCCAGCGCTTAATTAATAGAAGGCGCAGTTCAAAGCGCCTTTATCGAACAGTAACGGCGTTTAAAAGACGAGTTTCTCAAGTGGAATAAAAGAGTGACCATTGACCCTAACATAAAGTGTGAAGTGAAATTAGACATCGTGAAATCAGTCCTAATGTTCAACGGAAATTTCGAAGAGTATGTGTCTTTGAGGCAAGCTGCCATAGATGCGTACGAAATTTTCAAACGGTACACGGGTAGTGAGGCACACTACGACGCCGCGAACATTTAAAAAAATAAAATTTGTGGAGCAGCATGAGCATTGCTTACGTCCCACAATACGGTGCTCAATTTTGACGCGATCATAGCTAGACTTGACTGCACATACGCAGACAAAACATCACTATGCGTACTACGACAACAGTTAAAAATAGTTAGGCAAGGTGACCTCGACCTAATGGAATACTAGGACGAAGTCGAGAGGAAACTCACGCTCGTCCCTAACAAAATAGTTATTACACATAACGAACAGCGGAAATTAGGAACGATGCCCTACTCGCCTGCATGTCTGGCCTCAAGAGGTCATTGAAATCATTATTTCTCCCAAAACAGCCCAAAGATTTTCCGTCCGCTTAAGCGTTGTCTTGCAAGTCTGAAAACAGGATTGAGAGTAGCGCATACGCTGCATCGTACGCTAGGGCGATCGAAGATAAAAACCATTCAGGCGAAGGTAACAGACAGAGTAACCGTCCCCAGACTATACAGAGAAGAAGTTAGGAAACAAATCCACATAAAGATATAATACACATATAAACAATGAAATTGGTGAAAAGCCGCAAAGTAACGCCACACAGGGCGAAGCTCACAGAATACCAAACACATCAGAGCGTGTATAAGGGCAGAGACGCCAACGAATAAATAATGTTTCCCAACAAGCCTCTATACAAGAAGAACAAGAGTATGCAAACTCAGCCGAGGCCGCAGTGACACCAATGAAGAAAGTGACTCGACCGGTGACAATGACCTATTGAATTTTTTAGCCGTTCATACATATATGTATATAAGATATTCGACCAACATATTCTCTATAGCCGTTCGTCAGCGACAGTTGGCTGGCAGAGCATTACAATTTTAAGGCCCGTAAATGAGCTAAAAAGCGTAACACCTGTCGACACCCCATTTACTGTGAATTCCATTCATGAAACCAGAAAAATCAAAGACATGTGCTCAATCAAAATTTTTGGAAAAGTCGTCCCGTTATTTATTTTAGACACCATCGACACATTTGATGCTAGGATGGCAGGCTGGTGTTACTTTGAATCTAAGCAATACTAATTGGGGCACCACTTCTGCGACAACGTGAACTTCACACGTATTGATAATATTCGTCACTGATATCGTAAGTGGCGAATTTAAAAAAATTATATTGGAGAGGATAAAGGCATTTTCGACCTTTAACGAGGTACTGCCAGCGGCAATAAGAACAAACGTCTTGTCATTGACTTCAGAAAGTCAAAGTCAACAAGGTAATGATTTCTCCGAAAATGAAACCGATCACGTCTGGCACATTGACATAATATTTCAGAGCCTTTGCGCCGCCAACATGAGATTGTCTACAGAAAAAATAATTCTTTAGTCGAGTATTTAGGTTTCATCGTCACTAGCAAAGGAGCAAAATCTGACGCCGAAAATGTCAAGGGATTCCAAGAGTATGTATAGCCAAAAAAAAGTATATGCTCTGGGGCTTTTTCTGGGCCTGGCTAGTTATTACAGCGTATTTGTCAAAGAATTCGCGTCTATAGCGAGACATTTAAAAAGTATACTAAAGGGCGAAAACGGCACAGTTAGTAAGAATATGTCAAGGAAAATACTGATAGAATTTGACGACCCACAACGCGACCCCTTCGATCGGTTAAGAAACATACTGGCATCAGAGGATGTCATGCTTATGTACTATCTCAAGGGGGACGGCCCATTACCATGATATCTCGGAAATTAAAACAATGTGAATCTCATTATGCTACCAACGAAAGGGAGCTATTGGCCATTGTATGGGTCCTCGGAAACTGCAGAAATTTCTGTATGGTACCAGAGAATTACACATTTTTAAAAACCATCAACCGTTCACGTTCGCAGTGTATGAACAAAACATTAACGCAAAAATTAAAAGGTGGACGGATTTTATTGAATAGCATAACGCCAGTATCCATTATTGGGGAAAGAAAACTTCCCTTCCGGCAGGATATCAATGCCTTGCAAGACGAGCCACGATCAGATGCAGCCACCGTTCATAGTGAAATTTTCCTGACATGCACGATCGAAACAAGCCTTTAAATTGTTTTTAGGAATCAAGTGATCCTAGAAGAGGCATGCAATAAGTTGCCTCGAAGACTGATTATGTTTGGCAATAAGACCCGCCATGTGATATTCTCCGCAAACAAGAGCAATCTCATAGAGACACTAAGGCTTGTAGTGAATCCATTGTAACCTCCTAACTTTGGCCGCTTTTCAACAATAGTTAGTATCACTGTTCCCAAAGACTAAATTCTGGCACTGCAAAAAATGGTGTCAGACATCAGCAACAAATACAAACAGGTGGACATAATCAATACCGAACACAATCGCGCACACAGAGTAACACAGGAAAATGTGAAACAAATCCTTCGTGATTATTATTTTCCAAAAATGACTAAGTTGGCCAACGAGGTCGTTTTGAATTGCAAAGTGTGTACGACAGGAAAATATGACCGTCACCAAAAAAGGGAGAACTCGGGGAGACACCAATACCTTCATATGCCGGCGAAATGTTACATGTTGACGTTTTCTCTACAGACCAAAAGTAGTTCTTAACCTGCATCGACAAATTTTCAAAATTTGTTTTGTACAGCCAATTGCATCTCGCGCGATAGCCAATGTAACAGGGCCTATCTAACAATTAATTAAGGAATTCTGACGAACGATCAAAGACAAGATAATAAAAGCCTAACAAGACCAACTTACCAGATGTAACCCAGATAAGCAGAACAGGGTGTTCGACGTAGGTGAAAAGGTGTATCTTAAAAATAATAAAAGGTTGGGAAATATGTTTGAAAGGGAGCATACAAGCAGACCTAGGAACGTATGTGCTCATTAATGGGAGGATGGTCCATAAGGACAATCTGAGGTAGTTGCAAACTTATCATTCCCACTACACCCAATCATACAATTACTACAGATCAGGCTTAATTGTTCCTGCAGGTTTGTCGGAATAATCTTCATACTCCTATCCGCAACGAATGCGCAAATCACCGACTTCTCTCTTGCGAACTATATTCCCGTATTGGATGGTAATGTTCGGATATGGGAACAACGCAGTTATGTGAGACATTCGACTAACTTGACCGACTTCATGAACATCATAGACGATACTCTTAAAATGTCTGAATTGTTTTCCCATTCGCATATGCGAAAACTTTTAGAGGTAGATATAGAATATGTCAAAAATTTACTGTCCGCGTTAATGATATATCATAGAATAGCCAGAAACTTTGATTTTTTGGGAACGGCTTTAAAAGTTGTGGCAGGTACTCCTGATGCGGCGGACCTTGATAGAATCAAAATAACTGAAGCTCAGCTTATAGAGTCAAACAATAGAAAGGCAGTAATTAACACGGAAACAGATCAATCTACTCACCGATACAATAAATAAAATACTTAACGAAAAAAATGTGAGTTGGTAGATACCGCGCATCTTTATAAAACGCTACTAGCGGGGAATAGAATGCTAATTACAGAAATACAAAATCTAATGCTCATTATCACGCTCGCCAAATCTCACTTAATAAATCCTGTAATTTTTGATCACGATGATTTGGAGTCTATTTTTGCCGAACAGCTCACGAAGGTCCCTATAGTTAGTTTAATGGGAGTATGTAATATTAGAATCTTTCAATCCAAAAGCATTTTTCACATATTCCATATCCAATATACCAAGGTTAAGGTTATTTGTAAGAAGGTCATAATATTTCCCGTGGCAGACAACAACACCATACTACAAATGAATGACAACGTAGTGGCGGAATGCGACGATGGAGTCCTAGCTGTCACAGAATGCGCTACAACCAACAATACGACATTCTGCAAACAGGCAACACATGAAACCTGCGCTCGCGGAATACACGCAGGCGGCTCAGCTGTATGCCATTCGCCACACAGTCACATGGAGCCGATCACACTGGTGGATAAGGGAATATTCATCATCAACGAACAATTCGCAAGAGAAAGCATAGATGTCGGGCCCATGATAACAACAAAAGGGGCTCACATTGTCACATTCGAACGCATAGCTATAATAAACAACACTACGTATTTGAATCACAACAAAGCTGTAAGCAAGGTACCAGGCATCACAGCTTCACCCCTGCTGAATACCACAGTACACGATCATGTGCTAAGTCTACCGCTGCTTCAACGGATGAAGGAACACAACCTACTTATCATCCAGGAGCTCAGGAACGATGTTACGTCTGGAGGATCTCCCAAAATCTGGTTCGCAATTGGAGTGGCAGTCAGCCTCATATTTTTTGGCCTCGTCCTCGTATATCAATGCTGAAGCCGAAGAAACTCGTCAATCAAGCTACAAGAAGTCATCAACGAGTTAGGCATCACCGAGGACGGCAATGATCTCCCGTGCGCCCGAAATGCCGACGAATTATGCAACGTTCTGAGAACGCTATATGTTTGTTTATGTCGCAAATGCTGCGCTATCAGTTTTGTATTCGATTTTGCAAGAACCACTTCTTCTAAATATACAGCTCCGGCACATGCCGTTATTAAACCCATTATTAAATTTGTTTTATTGCTGAGCCACAAGGCCAGTGATTGGAAAGCCAGTTGCTTTCCCAACGTAATCAACAGAAATGATTACATTATCAACCAATACCATACCATTACCAATAAATATTTTATATTCAAATTATTTATTTTAATGCAAGTGGTTTTTTTTAGCTACTTTTCTGTTGGGAAAGAGTGAGTTCTTTTGATTATGAACTAATTTCAGCTTTGTCGCCAAATGATATTTATGAATTTTGGTCTTCATATCCCTTTTCCTCTTAATATTTTGCGGTGTGCGCTTTGTTATTGGATCAACAAAGTTCAGGGAATAATTCACAGTTAGATATTTAAATCACTCATATTTCAATCAATGGATTGGTGACCAGCAGTCGGATATTATTTTTGTGCCATTTTTAATTTTTATACCCTGAACCCATTGAAAATGGGTAAAAAGGGTATAATGGTTGTATAAACTATGTGTAAGTTTACTGATAAGTTAATATAATAGTTGTTGTTGCATCATTTTCGCATCATGTTCGTCAATGTAAGCCTTCCACCTTTTTATTTTTGCGTTAGTGTTCTTTTCAGAAACTGGCTTTGATCTTCTCGGGGTCATTTTTTGCCCCTAAATATTCGACGCTTTCTTTAAAAAAATTGGTTTTTTCCTGGGAAACTCTCATTTTAGCGTCACTCAAGCACTGAAGTACTGAGCTGAACATGGTCGGCTTCATTTTGAGAGAAAATGATCACGTCGTCTACATAGACGTAACATATTTTGCCTATCAGTTCCCTGAGCACGTCGTCTATGGTCCTTTGAAAAATACTACCAACATTTTTCAGACCGAAAGGTAAGCGACAGAATTCATATTTCCCGCCGTTTACCAAAATGAAGTTTTCTCGCGGTCTAGTTCCGCCAGATAGATTTGATGATACCCTGATTTCAAGTCCAATGTTGTGAAAAATTTAGCTTTACCCATGTTTGCTAAAATCATGGGAAGGCATAGGGTATCTATCAGGAATGGTTTGCTCGTTTAGTTTCCAAAAGTCGATAACCAGTCGTTTGTTTTTATTGCCGTTGGCATCTGTACCTTTTTTGTCAACTACCCATGTTGGGCTGTTGTATGGGGATATCGATGGTCTTATTATGCCATCTTTCAATAACTGTTTGATTTCGTTGTTTACGAAATCAGCTACTCCCATAGGGTGTGGATACATTTTTGAATACACCGGTTCATTGCTTTCTGTTCGAATTGTGGCGACGACAGAAGTATTATAGGGTGAAGCCTCGCAAGAGGTCGAAAACACCTTTAATCTCTTTAAAATCATCTTTTTAAATTCCTTCTTGACGGAATTTGGTACCACAATATTGTCTACGTGAGTGAAGTTCACACTATCACAGTTGTAAAACTGTAGCTTTTCCGCTGTATTCTTGTATTCAAGGGTGCTGTTATTCAAATTGTTTGTTACTCCTGCCTGTGTTAACAGATCGAAGCCAATTATAGCATCAAAGGTGCCAAGTGTGTCTAGTATGAAAAACGGGGACACTTGTCGGAAAACCGACATAAGACATTTGTTTTCGATTTTACTGGAGCCATGTATGGAACTCACAGTGAAAGGCTTGGCGACTGGCATTATGTTTTTTAGCTCCTTTACGGGCTTCACATAATTTTTAGCCGCGCCGGTGTCTATTAAAATTTTTAGCGTTCTCCCAGCCAACTGCCTTTCGATGACGGGTAGCCGGGAGCGTTCTCTAAAAAATTTAATGAGTCAACGTCAAATACGGATTCGTTATCCTCATCTATGTCATTGACTTCCGGCTCCGCTACGTTTTTACGGCCTTCCTCGGTATCAACAGGGGCCCTCTGGACAACTTTGTTCAACGTCTGGCGCCTTTGGTCAGACACCCGTTCTGACGAGTTCTGTCTTTTCATAGCAGCCGCGTTGCTAGCCTGCTGCTTACCAAAATCTATGGGCTGCCTGAATTTTGAGGATGAATCTATATCCATCGGCTCGGGCGCTTGGGGTTGTTGGTCTTTCTTGTTTTGGTTACTATTAGCGTTGTTATGATTACGCTTGACAAAATGTGGATTTTTCTCCTGACGCTCATCCTTATTGCTTTTACCCTGCTTGTACTGGGTGCGAGCCCTGCCGGCTTCTGTAGCCTGGGCTTTTTCTTCAAGGGCTTTGGCATATGAAGATGAAAATAAGCTTCGCTCAATGCTAGCTTCCGCTTCTCTGGCAAGTGCCAAAGCAGAAGGCAAGTCTCTGGGTTGAGCTGGGAAAACGATTGCCCTTAAGGATTTTTTTAGACCTGAGATGAATGCATGCAACTCATCCGCTCTAACCTCTCTGTTTAATAAGTCTGCGGCGTCTTGGTCGTGAGACATGATGATTTTGTTAGTAACAAGGGTTAACTTTCGCTCGACTGTATCGTAATATTCCATTAGCGCTAAGTCCCCTTGTCTGACCATCTCTAGCCCTTGGCGCAGGGTACGTAGTGATGTCCTATCTGAGTAAGTGCAATCTAGTCTTGCTATTATTGCATCGATTAAGTACGGTGTTGTGTGACACCAGCAATGCCCTAGCGGAATCTCTGATTTTGTTTCTAATTATAGTCACAACTTGCTTCCATTGTATGGCCTGAACAGTTCGTATGCGTCAGTGGCTGACTGCCGCCATGCCACGTAGTCATCCTGAGTCCCGTCAAAGTCTGGGATAGATTTAACACAGTCTATAGGAATTTCACACTTAATTGTTGGGTCGACAGAAATTCTCTCAAAAACCTTTACCTGAGGGGCATCTACGCGCAAACTGGTGACTTGATCTTGGACCGCTTTAAGCTGCGCCTGAAAACTCAACTGTTGCTGCGCCAATGCTTGGCTAACAGCAGCTTGCACTATCGCCTGAATCTGCTCTGCGTTCATGGTTGACTCAAGTAGGCACTGTTGTCCGCTATTATTTTCAGGTTCTGAACACCAGCTATCTTCACTGTCTTATTCTACTTTCACTTGTCTATAGGTTCCTGGCCAACTCATCAATTGTATGATCGAGGTGACACCTTTCACTAGCACAGTTTGTTATTTTTCCGATTATTGTAAATCGGTAACGCGTAAAATGTAATTGCAAAAAAAAAATATTTTTTATTTTTGCACCGAGTTGGCATAAAACGTAGAATGTAATTGCAGAGGAAATTTTTCTTCTTTTTTTATCTTTTTTTTGTTCATTTATTTTTACACTGAGTTGAAGCCTTTAGCTGAACTTACATGTTTTATTGTGGGTTCTAATATGTTGGGCGCCAATTAATAATGAATGCGGTGTCCCGCGTTGTTATTCGATGTTATGCGTGAATCCCGCGTTGTTTTCCTTGATCCAGGGATATTGCTATCGCTCCTTGATCAGGAGACGTTGCTGTTGATTAGGTTGTGAAGTTGACTGATTTCTATTGCTGGCCTTGGGCTCAGACAATAATAAAAGATAAGATTTTATCGACAAGAGTCGGAGCAGTATATTTATTCTCGCGACTTATGTTTTGCGCGCTTCATTTAAAACTAAAATGCAAATCAAAAAATGCCTAACACTAAAGCCAAGTCTGACACGCGCATCACTCCACAATGTCATGGTCGGCAAGCCGACTCAGCATAATCATAGGCAATAAGCGGAAGACTCTTGCGACAATAACAAAAGTGTCCGATTACCGCCGCTGACCATTGCAGCTATATTGCAGCTTGGATTGCTTAGGGAAATCCAAGCGTTTATAATTGTTCGTTGGGTTACCTTAAGCAATCACAGCGCTAAGCGTCTGCATCAGCGCTCTATAGCTGCAATGGTCAGCGGCGGTAATCGGACACTTTTGTTATTGTCGCAAGAGTCTTCTATAAGCGGAAGACTATGATTATGCTGAGTCGGCTTGCCGACCATGACATAGTGGCGTGATGCGCGTGTCAGACTTGGCTTTAGGGTTAGGCGTTTTTTGATTTGCATTTTAGTTTTATATGAAGCGCGCAAAACATAAGTCGGGAGAATAAATATACTGCTCCGACACTTGTCGATAAAAATCTTTTCTTTTATTAATGTCTGAGCCCAAGGCCAGCAATAGAAGTCAGTCAACTTCACAACCTAATCAACAGCAACATCTCCTGATCAAGGAGCGATAGCAATATCCCTGGATCAAGGAGAACAACGCGGGATTCACGCATAACATCGAATAACAACGCGGGACACCGCATTCATTAATAATTGGCGCCCAACATATTAGAACCCACAATAAAACATGTAAGTTCAGCTAAAGGCTTCAACTCAATGTAAAAATAAATGAACAAAAAAAAGATTAAAAAAAGAAGAAAAATTTCCTCTGCAATTTCATTCTACGTTTTATGCCAACGCTGTGCAAAAATAAAAAATATTTTTTTTTGCAATTACATTTTACGCGTTACCGATTTACAACAATCGGAAAAATAACAAACTGTGCAAGTGAAAGGTGTCACCTCGATCATACAATTGATGAGTTGGCCAGGAACCTATAGACAAGTGAAAGTAGAATAAGACAGTGAAGATAGCTGGTGTTCAGAACCTGAAAATAATAGCGGACAACAGTGCCTACTTGAGTCAACCATGAACGCAGAGCAGATTCAGGCGATAGTGCAAGCTGCTGTTAGCCAAGCATTGGCGCAGCAACAGATGAGTTTTCAGGCGCAGCTTAAAGCGGTCCAAGATCAAGTCACCAGTTTGCGCGTAGATGCCCCTCAGGTAGAGGTTTTTGAGAGAATTTCTGTCGACCCAACAATTAAGTGTGAAATTCCTATAGACTGTGTTAAATCTATCCCAGACTTTGACGGGACTCAGGATGACTACGTGGCATGGCGGCAGTCAGTCACTGACGCATATGAACTGTTCAGGCCATTCAATGGAAGCACCTCACACTATCAAGTTGTGACTATAATTAGAAACAAAAGTAGAGGTTCCGCTAGGGCATTGCTGGTGTCACACAACACCGTACTTAATTTCGATGCAATAATAGCAAGACTAGATTGCACATACTCAGATAGGACATCACTACGCACCCTGCGCCAAGGGCTAGAGATGGTCAGACAAGGTGACTTAGCACTAATGGAATATTACGATACAGTCGAGCGAAAGTTAACCCTTGTTACTAACAAAATCATCATGTCTCACGACCAAGAAGGCGCTGACTTATTAAACAGAGAGGTTAGAGCGGATGCGTTGCATGCATTCATCTCAGGTCTAAAAAAATCCTTAAGGGCAATCGTTTCCCAGCTCAACCCAAGGACTTGCCTTCTGCTTTGGCACTTGCCAGAGAAGCGGAAGCTAGCATTGAGCGAAGCTTATTTTCATCTTCATATGCCAAAGCCCTTGAAGAAAAAGCCCAGGCTACAGAAGCTGGCAGGGCTCGCGCCCAGTACAAGCAGGGTAAAAGCAATAAGGATGAGCGTCAGGAGAAAAATCCACATTTTGTCAAGCGTAATCATAACAACGCTAATAGTAACCAAAACAAGAAAGACCAACAACCTCAAGCGCCCGAGCCGATGGATATAGATTCATCCTCAAAATTCAGGCAGCCCATAGATTTTGGTAAGCAGCAGGCTAGCAACGCGGCTGCTATGAAAAGACAGAACTCGTCAGAACGGGTGTCTGGCCAAAGGCGCCAGACGTTGAACAAAGTTGTCCAGAGGGCCCCTGTTGATACCGAGGAAGGCCGTAAAAACGTAGCGGAGCCGGAAGTCAATGACATAGATGAGGATAACGATCCGTATTTGACGTTGACTCATTAAATTTTTTAGAAAACGCTCCCGGCTACCCGTCATCGAAAGGCAGTTGGCTGGGAGAACGCTAAAAATTTTAATAGACACCGGCGGAGCTAATAAAGATAATGCCAGTCGCCAAGCCTTTCACTGTGAGTTCCATACATGGCTCCAGTAAAATCGAAAACAAATGTCTTATGTCGGTTTTCCGACAAGTGTCCCCGTTTTTCATACTAGACACACTTGGCACCTTTGATGCTATAATTGGCTTCGATCTGTTAACACAGGCAGGAGTAACAAACAATTTGAATAACAGCACCCTTGAATACAAGAATACAGCGGAAAAGCTACAGTTTTACAACTGTGATAGTGTGAACTTTATTCACGTAGACGATATTGTGGTACCAAATTCCGTTAAGAAGGAATTTAAAAAGATGATTTTAAAGAGATTAAAGGTGTTTTCAACCTCTTGCGAGGCTTCACCCTATAATACTTCTGTCGTCGCCACAATTCGAACATAAAGCAATGAACCGGTGTATTCAAAAATGTATCCACACCCTATGGGAGTAGCTGATTTCGTAAACAACGAAATCAAACAGTTATTGAAAGATGGCATAATAAGACCATCGAGATCCCCATACAACAGCCCAACATGGGTAGTTGACAAAAAAGGTACAGATGCCAACGGCAATAAAAACAAACGACTGGTTATCGACTTTCGGAAACTAAACGAGCAAACCATTCCTGATAGATACCCTATGCCTTCCATTCCCATGATTTTAGCAAATATGGGAAAAGCTAAATTTTTCACAACATTGGGCTTGAAATCAGGGTATCATCAAATCTATCTGGCGGAACTAGACCGCGAGAAAACTTCATTTTGGTAAACGGCGGGAAATATGAATTCTGTCGCTTACCTTTCGGTCTGAAAAATGTTGGTAGTATTTTTCAAAGGACCATAGACGACGTGCTCAGGGAACTGATAGGCAAAATATGTTACGTCTATGTAGACGACGTGATCATTTTCTCTCAAAATGAAGCCGACCATGTTCAGCTCAATACTTCAGTGCTTGAGTGACGCTAACATGAGAGTTTCCCAGGAAAAAACCAATTTTTTTAAAGAAAGCATCGAATATTTAGGGGCAAAAACTGACCCCGAGAAGATCAAAGCCATGCAGGAATACATTGATACCAAAAAATTTATTGAGCTTAAGATCATTCCTCGGCTTGGCTAGATATTATAGAAGGTTAGTTAAAGACTACGACGCGATTGCGAAGCCATTAACGGACATTCTAAAAGGCCAAAACGGAACTGTTAGCAAACACATGTCCCGAAAAGTCCCAGTCGAGTTCGATGAGACGCAACGCAATGCATTCGAACGCCTTAGAAACATCCTGGCGTCAGAAGATGTCATTCTTATGTACCCGGACTTTAAACAACCCTTTGACTTGACCACCAACGCCTCTGCTAATGGCATCGGGGCTGTATTATCCCAGGAAGGTCGCCCCATTACAATAATCTCGCGAACCTTAAAGCAATGCGAGCAAAATTACGCTACTAACGAAAGAGAGTTACTAGCCATTGTATGGGCTCTAGGTAAGCTGCAAAATTTTCTGTATGTTACCATAGATATAACAATTTTCACTGACCATCAGCCTTTAACTTTTGCAGTTTCTGAAAAGAACACTAACGCAAAAATAAAAAGGTGGAAGGCTTACATTGACGAACATGATGCGAAAATGTTCTATAAGCCAGGTAAGGAAAATTTTGTAACGGATGCCTTATCACGGCAAAATGTAAACGCTTTATAAGACGAACCTCCTTCCGACGTCGCGACCATACACAGCGAGCTGTCATTGACCTACACGGTCGAAACAACCGAAAAGCCTATAAACTGCTTTCGGAATCAAATAGTTTTAGAAGAGGCTTGTTTCCCACTAAAACGGAACTTCATACTTTTTGGCAGCAAAACTCGCCATTTAATCAACTTCACGGACAAAAGCACTATTTTTGAGACACTTAAAGAAGTGATCAACCCAACCGTGGTAAACGCAATACAATAGCCGAGCATAACCGTGCGCATCGTGCGGCCCAAGAAAATGCTAAGCAAGTCATTCGCGACTACTATTTTCCAAAAATGAACAAACTAGCAAGTGAAATCGTCGCAAATTGTAAAGTTTGCACCAAAGGGAAATACGATAGACACCCTAAAAAACAAGAGCTTGGAACAACACCAATTCCCTCTTACCCTGGGGAAATGCTGCATATTGATATATTCAATACGGACAAAAAACAGTTTTTAAGTTGCATCGACAAGTTCTCTAAATTCGCAGTTGTCCAGCCGTTAGTCTCTCGCACAATAATTGACGTCAGAGCTCCAATATTGCAGTTAGTCAATTTATTCCCAAGCATAAAAACTATTTATTGCGACAACGAGGCAGCTTTCAAATCGGAAACGATAACATCGCTCCTCAAAAACAGCTATGACATTAACATCGTAAATGCTCCTCCTCTCCACAGTGTGTCAAACGGTCAGGTAGAACGTTTCCTTAGCACCCTAGCTGAAATAGCAAGGTGCTTAAAAATCGATAAGAAAATCGATGACACAACTGAATTAATAATGAGGGCTAACAAAACTCTGCACTCAGTCACAGACTTAAAACCAATATAAGTCATTCATGCAGCATCTGAAAACTTCCGACAGGCTATAAAAGCAAAAATAACAAAAGCGCAGAAAACTAATGTCGAGAGATGCAACCCGAATAGACAAAACAGGGTATTTGACGTAGGTGAAAAAGTGTTCGTAAAGAACAACAAAAGACTGGGCAACAAATTATCTCCTTTATGTTCAGAGGAAAAGGTACAAGCAGACCTAGGAACGTCTGTTCTTGTTAAGGGAAGGGTAGTATTTTCTTCTCATTCTCCTATACATTGCAGCATTACTGTCACTATACTACTCATACTAGTGACAATAGTGAACGGTCGAATCACCGACTATTCGCACTCTAATTACATTCCTGTAATTGATGGCGATGCATTGGTATGGGAACAGAGGGACTACTTGAGGCACTCGAGCAATTTGTCTGATTTCACAGCAATTGCAGACGAGACAGAAAGGTTAAGTTAACTATTCCCGCAGTCGCATATGCAAAAATTATTAGATGTCGATACAGATCACGTTAGAAGTCTTTGTCCGTTCTTCAAATCCATCACAGAATAGCCAGAAGTTTAGACTTCCTGGGCACAGCGCTTAAGGTAGTAGCAGGCACTCCAGACGCCTCAGATTTGGAAAAAATCAAAATTTCCGAATTTCAATTAATAGAATCAAACAATAGACAGGTGGTTATAAACTCAGAAATTCAAAAACAGATTAATCAACTTACAGATACCATCAATCAAATAATTAAAGCAAAGAAAAATGATTTTGTTGACACCCCACACTTATACGAGGCACTGTTGGCAAGAAACAGAATGCTAATCACAGAAATTAAAAATTTGATTTCAACAGTTACTTTGGCCAAGTCAAATATAATAAATCCTACCATTTTTAACCATGATGATTTGAAGTCTCTAGTTGAACAAACCCTCGATATTCCTGTAGTTAGTTTATTAGAAGCATCTAATATTAAGGTCTTTCAGTCCGAGAACATTATTCACATATTAATCGCATACCCAAAAATAAAGTTTATTTGTAAGAAGATCACCGTGTTCCCCGTATCACACCAACACACCATATTGCAACTACAAGATGACATCGTAGCCGAGTGTAAGGATGACGTCCTAGCAGTCACGGAATGCACCACAACAACCTATTCCACGTTCTGCAAGCTGGCAACACATGATACCTGCGCACGGGGCTTGCACGCCGGAAGCACTGCTCTTTGCCACACGCAGCCCAGCCATTTAGAGCTAATCACGTACGTAGACGACGGTGCAATAATCATCAACGAAAGCCCGGCAAGAATCAGCGTTGACGATGGCCCTGAAATATCAACAAACGGCACACACCTTGTCACTTTTGAGCGCCTAGCAGTCATCAATGGCACTAAGTACGTGAACCAGCGTGAAGTCTTGAGCAAAACTCCAGGCATAGCGGTATCACCACTTCTAAACATCATCAGCCACGACGCAGTCCTGAGCATGCCACTACTCCATAGACTAAACAGCCATAACATCAAAACCATCCAGAAGTTTAAGGATGAGTTCGAGTCAGACGGGAAGATCAAAGTTTGGTTCACAGCTGGAGTTAGTCTTGGCATCATATTTTCACTTTCGCTACTACTTTGCCAAGTGCTAAGAAGAAGACGAGATTCGATGGAAATACAGACGGCCATCAATAAACTCAATATGACCGAGGACAGTCATGATCCTGAGGGGGGGGATTACTGTTAACTGATAAGTTAATATAATAGTTGTTGTTGGATTGCCCTAAGCAATCCAAGCGTTTATAATTGTTCGTTGGGTTGCCTTAAGCAATCACAGCGCTAAGCGTCTGCATCAGCGCTCTATAGCTGCAATGGTCAGCGGCGGTAATCGGACACTTTTGTTATTGTCGCAAGACCATGATATTGTGAAGTGATGCGCGTGTCAGACTTGGCTTTAGTGTTAGGCATTTTTTGATTTGCATTTTAGTTTTAAATGAAGCGCGCAAAACATAAGTCGGGAGAATAAATATACTGCTCCGACACTTGTCGATAAAATCTTATCTTTTATTATTGTCTGAGCCCAAGGCCAGCAATAGAAGTCAGTCAACTTCACAACCTAATCAACAGCAACATCTCCTGATCAAGGAGCGATAGCAATATCCCTGGATCAAGGAGAGCAACGCGGGATTCACGCATAACATCGAATAACAACGCGGGACACCGCATTCATTAATAATTTATATTCTTAAGCAGAATCAACAGCCGAGTTGATCTAGCCATGTCCGTCCGTCTGCATGAACGCGTCGATCTCGGAAACTATAAGAGCTAGAGACTTAATCTTTTCGGCTATAGACTCGTCCATGGCACGCGCAGATCAAGTTTATTTCAAATGATGGAAACCCACACCGTTTTCCTAAAATCGATAAAAATCGACAACAACCTCTAATTTTTTAAGCTTATTTAGTAGATTATGAGACCTGGAGATACAAAATGAAATTCGAAGTTTAGTTTTTTAAGTTCGTGTATACCATAAGCAGATTATGGCTATTTAAAATTATCGATAACCCGCCCCTTTTTCATATTATCGATATTATTTTGAGCATATCTCAGAAACTATAAGAGCTAGAGGCACAAAATTTGGTTTATTATGTGCTCGTTAAGGATAGGCAGATCACATTTTGAATTTTGGATACCTACCCCCATTCGCCCCGCATACCATGTTTGTACATCGATTTGGATGCTCTTATTTGTAACCCTCTTGACTCGGGGTGCCAAATATCTTAAGTTATGACGAACAATACCATTTTTATTCGCTTAATAATTTCTATTCTTACTGTGGTAATCAACAACCACTCTAAAATGTGGAAAAACTTTATCAGCGATTGAACCAGCTGATAGGTTTATCAAAAGCTGTGCGCAAGCGTGTAATGCGCTTGTGGAGATAGCTGATTCGCTCACGCAATTGATAATGTTGTTGAATGGAAATTTCCATCGAAACACAGAGCCTAAGCTCAGCTCTGTTTGTTCTGGTCATGTTGTTACTAGAACTGCTTCACTAACTTCTAGTGATGATGCAGCGAAGGGGGTGCTCTTCTACTCAGCCGGCGTAAGATCGACGGCCAAAAAGCAGCGTCATAAAGCATGCTAGTTCATAAATCGATTCCGCAACCAATGATTCAATGAGCGTTATGGATGCATGAGATTGGACAATATCTCGAGTGGGCTGCATACAAATTTTTTTTTTTTTGCCAAACCAAAAAATATATATTTATGGGAGCCTCCCTTTTTTTTGGTGCTGTTGCACAAGCGCTGTAGCAGGTTTTCTGACCACTTACGGGGTGGATGCAAGCAGATTAGGGCGGATCTATATCCAGCCTCAATTGATGGTGTCTGATCTTGGTTGGATACATGGGGTTGCAGCACTTTAAGCAACGTGAGTATGAAAAGAGAGTGGCTAATGAAGTGAGCTGCGATGATAAGATTTGTAATGAAAATTACAGAGTTCTTGTGAGAGAGGTGACACATTTGTCACAAACGATTTGCGATGAAAACTTTAATTGACCATTTAAACCATTACATTACCTGATAATCTATCAATGTTAGGAAGAAGATTAGCAGGAATCATTGCCGAATATCTTTTGAATGTTCCTACTTCTCTACCTTGCAGATCTTGTAATTTAGGTAATAACAATTGCCAATTTTTTTCTTAAAATGGCATTTAATGAATTGTGGTGCAAGCTTCGCGTTATAGTTTTGGGTATATTTGCTTAATGCAAATTTTCTTTGAATACCTCCTGCCCCTCTTTATATAAAATTTCCCTTGATCGAAGATTATACTGTTTCGTTCGTAAGCTTTTCGTATATTTGCTTGAATATCTCTTTTGAGTATCGCCAACTTATCAGACCTTACTAATGGAACAATAGAGTATTCTAACAAAGACAAATCTATTAAGAGCCTATAATCCTCGCCATGAGTTACCATGTCGATCCCAAACAAGGCTTTGTACGGTGAGCAACCCACTGACTAATGTTTAGCGCACCTCAACGAACAAGAAATAGCTGACAAATGCAAATCCCATTCTGTTTGATCATGTCTTAAATAAGATAGGACAGCAGCTAATAAAGATAAATTTACTCGTTCAGCAGCGATACTTTGAGGCAAAAACAACGCAGTGTAAACATGTTTAATACCTAATTCGGTTACGAATGCATTAAAATCGTTTGCCTTGAATTGTGTACCATTATCGCTTACGATTGTCTCAGTTACAACGAATCCGTGAAAGATAGTTCTAAGCAGATACTTTTGAATGGCCGCTGCAGTAAATTTTTTCAATGGTATTTGCTAAAATAGTCTAATACTGTTAGCAATCCGATATGGTCATTTTTGCTGCGCGGATAAGGACCTAATATGTCAATATATAATCGCTGAAATGATCTATACGATGGGATATGAGTCCCCATGGGAGAACGAAGCGTCAGATGGGGAGCCTTTGTGGCTTAACAAACCTCACATTGGCGAATGTACGTTCTCACATCAGTCGCTAAACCAGGCCAAAACAAATTTCGGCGTAGTCGCTCTATAGTTTTCTGTATTCCACCATGCGCTGAGATAACACAATCGTGACCTTGATTTACAACATCTGCTCTGAGCGGTTCGGGTACGTACATGAATACTCCTCCTGCTCTAAATTTCCTGAAGCATGTTCTGTACGAATATAGATATTTGGTTCCACAATTTTGATATCTGGAAACTTTAGCTGGAATCTCTAAAAATTTAGCTTTCAACAAAATATACTCTTCACACCGAAATGCTTGTGAATTAAGATCAACAACTGGTCCTACTTCTATTGAGCAAATCTCATATTTCTTAATACGGGATAACGCGTCTGGCACAACATGTTCCTTTCCTTTTCGATGCGACTTCGAAAATTTAAACTGCTGGAGTCGAAAAATCCAACGGGCTAGCCTCCCGGTCACATTTTCTTGCCTCATGAGCCATACTAAACTTGAATGGTCCGTGACAACTTCGAACTCTTGTAATTCCAGATAATATCGGATCTTTTCTATCGCTAGAATGACAGCTAAACATTCGTGTTCGGTCGCGCTATAGTTTCTCTGAGCACTGCTCAGTTTTTTCGACATATAGGCAATTGGTTTTTCATCATCGTTCATTGATTGAGTCAACACCGCCCCAATCCCAAAATCGCTAGAATCACAATGCAATTATACTTTTTTTCAAAATCTGGATTTTGTAAAATTTGTGCTGTTGTTAACTTGAAATTCAGCTCGTTCATAGCCTTCTGTGCCTCATCCGACCAACAGAACTTTTTTTGGTTGAGAGCAACTCTGTTATTGGACAGGTAAGATCAGAGAAATTGGATATAAACGTTCTGTACCATCCGCAGACCCCTAAAAATCCTCGCACCTGCTTCAGATTCTTTGGCGGAGGCCAATCGTGGATACAAATGATTTTTCCTGGGTCTGTGCAAATTTCTCCACTTTCTATTACGTAACCTAGATAATTTCCACTATTCACACAGAAATGACTTTTAGCAATATTGAGCGTCAAGTTGGCTTTCCTAAATTCTTCGGCTAAACGAACAAGAACGGCTAAGTGGGAATGGAAATCTTCGGAAACGATACGATCGTCCAGATACCCAAAAACACAGTGTCTTAAATCCGGTGGGATGATTCTATCCATTAAGCGGCACATGGTCGAGGGGGCATTACACAATCCAAAGGGCATGAATTTAAATTAGTACAATAACCTCCCTGGCACTGTGAATGCAGTTAGTGGCTTTGCTTCTTCCGATAGCTCGATTTGCCAACAAGCATCCTTCAAATCCAGTTTAGATATGATGTTTGCTTTTGGCAGACGAGCAAATATGCCGTCAATACCAGGCAGCGGATATGCATCCTTTTTGGTTGCAGCATTTAACTTTCTGGCATCTAAACACAATCTAACTTTGTTTGGTTTTAATACAAGCCGCATGGGCGAACTCCAAGCGCTTGTAGAGGGTTCTATCACATCGAGAGCTAACATCCGAACAATTTCAGCGAACAGTAATTTTTCTACTGCCGGACTGACAGGATAAAATCGCTGTGATGCTGAATTACTCCTGTACGGCCTAAACCATTCAAGCAATTTAGGAATAGTTGTTTAACTATAGGATACAATACCGAGGTCTCTTCCTGAGTAACGCAAGATTCAATCTCAACCGAATTTATAATATTGGGAGCATGACCGAATTCTTTCCAGAAATCAATCAAGGATCAATCGTTGCTTGATCGCAGGAATTATGTATAATCTTAAGACTCTTTGTTTATTTTTGTACGCCACTAATACTTTCAGCACTGTTACATTAATCTCGTCTCCATTTGCTGTTTGAACATGTGACTTACGGATCTTAAACTCTGGGAGATTAGAGAATTGCTCGGTAGCTGGCGTAGCTCCGATACAACTAATGCTGGCGCCTGTATCTAAAAGACCCAGTTCCTTATAATCTAAAAAAGACACTTGAGCATTAATACGCATATCGTGATTATTGCTGAAAACTGCATCTACTAATAAACGATGATTTTTCTTTCGTTCATTGTGATAAGTTCGGATTCGTTTGGAATTTCTTTTAATTCTATCTTCCAATGGCGTTTCAGAAATATTTCTTTATAATTACTGAGACGATCCTGATAAGAAAGAAAAGGAGAAACTTACTTAGTACATTTTTCTTTCGACTGCTTTTGCAGAACCAAAGTTGTTTCTGCCTCCGCAGCTGCAAGTGCTGCAGGATTATTTATTATTTTGCGAGCACCCGGGTAGTCTTGGATGCGCCCTTCATTCGGTTTTCCGACTGTCTATCGATGCATATTTTACATTGCAGTTTATACATGTTAAGTGCACCACACCCATAGCAAAAAATACGTCTTTCTGCCAGGCAATTTTCCCAATAATGGCCTTCTGCATCGCAGTTCCAACAACAAAGCTTTGTTGGTGACTTGCGAATAACAGCAACTTCATAGTCAGAAACAGCTTCTTCTATCTCATCAGAAGTATTCTCCTCCAATAAATTTTCCTGACGCTGATAACCTTTTTGTTTCGATGTGGCTTCCGACCGATGGCTATATTCTTGTCGAATCGATTCCTGCATTTGCACTAGTCGTCGTAGATGACTTACAGTGTGCACAGGCTGATACAAAAGTTGATGACGAATGTCTGGTAATAAATTATTTGTTAAAATTTCTAACAATTCTTCCTCGATATTTACTGACCCTCTATCTATTAGCGTAGTCACCGCCTCGTAGAATGAGCTAAAACTCTCACCTGGTTTTTGCTTTCTCGAACGTATCTGTTCCTTTTTTCGATACTCGGACCTGTAATCCTTGTATTGCTGTCTAAAGGACACAAAAATCTGCCAAAATTATTTGGTCCACTTGTTTGTGATACCTCCAGAACCAATCTCTGACCTTACCAACAAAAAGAACGTGTAGGTTTTTGCAACTTCCACTACTTGCGAACAATTGGGACATTTTGGCAACCAATTACCCAGACATGTTTTGTGAAAAACATGATTACAGGAAGTGATTAGGCAGGTCTCAGTGTCAGTGGTGCATATAATGCAATTATTTGTCTCCACAATGGCAGAATTTCCGCTATCTCCAGATGCTTCTGGCGGATTATGTTGGAAAGGCATTTTGTTTATTTTATGTGTACATATTTGTTTGCATAAACGATATCGTGGGACGATG
This sequence comes from Drosophila colorata, assembly GCA_035041545.1. Classification (NCBI taxonomy): domain Eukaryota; kingdom Metazoa; phylum Arthropoda; class Insecta; order Diptera; family Drosophilidae; genus Drosophila; species Drosophila colorata. Next base: position 229,522 of record JAWNLD010000010.1, on the reverse strand, counting down.
GCTGGGGAACTTAACTATATAGCAATTGATATACCCCTAAAGCTAATACCAGCGAACTGAACAATCATCCAAAAGTAAAACGGTTATGTTGAGTTATTGTTACTACAAAGGATATGGGTCTTATCTGTCTGCTATCTTTCAACATCCTGATAGAATTTCGGTACAGAACCGCAAAGGCAGCAATATCTGTCTAATCCAGAGTAAACTAGTAGTACTCTCACTAGATGCAGAACATGTGAACTTACCATATAATTTTTTTTTTTTGGATTTCATTAGTTTGATTTGCTTACTATAATCCACGGAAATTTTGCAACAAAAGTTTGAAATTGCGCTAATTGGCAGAGTATTCGATCTGAGTCTAATGCATAAGTTTCCCAGCTTAGGTATTACAAGTATTTGTAGGCTGACCAAGCAGACTAATGTAAACAGATCTACTAACAAAAATCTAAATACAAATGAGCAAGAATTGTATAAAAGTGAGCTTATGCTTATTGCTCCTTTTTATTGTTTTTATTTTGTTGCTATACTTTTGGGTTTTCAAAATTTTATCTTACTTGGCAGGTAGTTGAAAATTCACAGACAAGCATCCAAAAGCAGATATGAGCAACAATTAAGCCAAATAATTAGAACGCAATATACAATTCGGGGAGCGTGACAACCAACTTTAAAACAATTTTATGTTTACAAATTTGAATACTTCAAATCAATCTTCCTCGGGAAGCCAGTTGCCCCACGTGTTGGGCGCCAAAATTATGTAACCCTCTTGACTTGGGGTGCCAAAGAATGCCGCAATCGTCATATGACCAGCAGGCTTGAAGAGTTGAAGAAATCGCGGGCGGGAACCTATAATGCCTCAGCTCTTTCGGCGGTGGGGTGGGTTGTTGCTACTTCTTTCAACTGCGATACATAACCTTATTTAAGGATCCCTACTGAAACTAAAAGAAGTAAATAGACTCTGCTATACAATATAAAAGGGGCTCTAAACGATTATCCCCTCCAAAACAAACTACATGAAAATATAAGTTAATTGGGTATTGTAGTAAATTATCGTTTCTTTGCGCTCGGCATCGCTGTTAAGGGCTGAGTCGTAGATGTTAATTGACTCATTGTGTCTTTACCCAATACCCAACCTAAGATCTTTCTAATCAGATTAGACAAAATCCCCTTAAACAACTGCTATATGCTAATTCCCCGTGTCCCAAGATTTATAAATACTAGTTATTCATAATTTCAAAATATTCATAAAAAAAAAATATTTTGTCTGTAATCATGCCTATGACAGTACATCTTTAGTTCTCTTAAGTTATGATTAACAATTCCATTTTTTATTCTCTTAACAATTTCTATTCTTACTGTGGTAATCAACAACCAATCTGAAATGTGGATAAACTTTATCAGCGATTGAACCAGCTGATAGGTTTTTTTTCAAAAGCTTTGCTGAACGCGCAAGCGTGTAATGCGCTTGTGGAGACAGCTGATTCACTCACGAAAGTGATGTTTTTTTTTTTACTATTTGATTTTATTATTATTATTGGTTACATTATGGTTATATTATTATTATTATTATTAATCTTTTTTTTTATAAAAATATATTTTAAAGATTTATCAAAGAAATTTTCAGTGCATAATTAAAAGAACAATTGAAATTACAGTGTTACTGAATTCAATAAGCTCACAGCTGACCTACACATACATACATACATGCTCTTATGCTATCCTATGCATATACATATGTACAAGGCCGCCTAAGCATATAAACATCAGCAAAATCAAATAACAATAAAGAGAATAGTAAGGAGTTGGAACTGACTTACATGCAAACATCTCTAAGGTTGAAAGGCCTTCCAGCGCTCTTCAATTTTGAGCTTATCTCTCGTCATTTGAATTCTGCAACTTCATATTATGCATAGGATTTATTTAAGTTAATATCAAATTTGATTCACTTTTGATTTTGTTGTTGTTTCTCCTCTTATTATTGTTTTTTTTTTTTTGGATAAATTGGATAAAAAAAATTTGAGCACTAGCACTATGAAAAACTAGAAATATAACTTTATTCTTGGATTTTTTCCCAATGATGGTTATCAAACATGAATGGAAACTTCCATCGAAACACAGAGCCTAAGCTCAGCTCTGTTTGTTCTGGTCATGTTGTTACTAGAACTGTTTCACTAGCTTCTGGTGATGATGCAGTGAGGGCATGCTCTTCTACTCAGCCGGCGTAAGATCGACGGCCAAGAAGCAGGGATACTCTTAGTCTATAAATCGATTCCGCAACCAAGATGGATGCAAGAGATTGGGCAATATCTCGAGTGGGCTGTATAAAAAATTTACAAATTATTTTTTTGCCAACCTATTTTTGGTGCTGTTGGACCTGCTGTAGCAGGTTTTCTGACCACTTATGGGGTGAATGCAAGCAGATTAGGGCGGATCTATATCCGGCCTAATTGATGGTGTCTGATCTTGGTTAGATACACGAGGTTGCAGCACTTTAGGGTTCGACCGGCACGCAGTGGTGCGTAAGCAACGTGAGTATGAAAAGAGAGTGGCTGCAGGTGCACGCCTTCTTTTTATAGGGCTAAATGCAAAAGCTTTTATTGGAAGTAATGAAGTGAGCTGGAATGTTAAGATTTGTAATAAAAATTACAAAGTTCTTGTGAGAGAGCTTACACTGAGTTCTAAACAGCTGTCTCGGATAAAAAGCGCAAGCGCAAGCGTCATAAAGCTTTCATTTAAGCCTGAATAGTTTAACGTAGCTTAACAAAGCTTTATCGCTTTTACAGCGCAGGTGACACATTTGTCACAAACGATTTGCGCTGAAAACTTTAATTGACCATTTGAACCATTACTCCACCTGATAATCTATTAACGTTAGAAAGAAGATTAGCAGGAATCATTGTCGAATATCTTTTGAATGAAAGGTTCTTACTTCTCTACCTTGCATATCTTCTATTAGGTATTATATTAACTTAATGCACAATTTCTTCTGAATACCTCCTGCCCTTCTTTATATGAAATTTCCCTAGATCGAAGATTGTACTGTTAACTGTTTCATTCGTAAGCCTTTCGTATATTTGCTTGAATATCTTTTTTGAGTATCGCCAATTTATCAGACCTTACTAATGGCACAATAGAGTCTTCTAACAAAGAAAAATCTTTTAATAGACTATAATCCTCGCCGTGAGTTACCATGTCGATCCCAAACAAGGCTTTGTACGGTGAGCAACCCAGTGACTGGTGTTTAGCGGACCTCAACGAACAAGAAATAGCTAACAAATGCAAATCCCATTCTGTTTGATCATGTCTTAAATAAGATCGGACAGCAGCTAATAAAGACCAATTTACTCGTTCAGCAGCGTTACTTTGAGGCGAATACAACGCAGTGTTTAATACCCAATTCGGTTAGGAATGCATTAAAATCGTTTGCCTTGAATTGTGTTCTATTATCGCTTACGATTGTCTCAGGTACACCGAATCCGTGAAAGATAGTTCTAAGCAGTTACTCTTGAATGGCCGCTGAAGGGATGCAACCAATGGTATTTGCTAAAATGGTCTAAAACTATTAGCAATCCGATATGGTCATTTTTGCTGCGCGGATAAGGACCTAATATGTCAATATATAATCGCTGAAATGGTCTGTACGATGGGATATGAGTCCTCATGGGAGCACGAAGCGTCAGATTGGGAGCTTTTGTGGCTTTACATACCTCACATTGGCGAATGTACGTTCTCACATCAGTCACTAACCAAGGCCAAAACAAATTTTGGCGTAGTCGCTCCATAGTTTCCTGTATTCCACAATGCGCTGAGATAACACAATCGTGTGCTTGCTTTACAACATCTGCTCTGAGCGGTTCGGGTACCCACAGTTTCCGCGAACACTCCTCTTGCTCTAGATTTCCTGAAGCATGTTCTGTACGAATATAGATATATGGTTCCACAAATTTTATATCTGGAAATTTTGCTGGAATCTCTAAAAATTTAGCTTTCAAAAATATACTCTCCACATCGAAATGCTTGTGAATTAAGATCAACAACTGGTCCTACTTCTATTGAGCAAATCTCATTTTCTTTAATACGGGATAACGCGTCTGGCACATGTTATTTGCCTTTTCGAAGCGACATCAGAAATTTAAACTTCTGGAGTCGAAAAATCCAACGGGCTAGTCTACCGGTCACATTTTCTTGCATTGAGCACTTTTTCGACATATAGGCAATTGGTTTTTCTTCATCGTTCTCTGATAATTGAGTCAACACCGCCCCAATCCTAAAATCGCTAGCTTCACAATGCAAGTATAATTTTTTTTCAAAATCTGGATTTTGTAATTGTGCTGTTGTTAACTTGATCTTCAGCTCGTTCATAGCCTTCTGTGCCTCATCCGACCAACAGAACTTTTTTTTGGTTGAGAGCAACTCTGTTATTGGACAGGTAAGATCAGAGAAATTGGATATAAACGTTCTGTACCATCCGCAGACCCCTAAAAATCCTCGCACCTGCTTCAGATTCTTTGGCGGAGGCCAATCGTGGATACAAATGATTTTTCCTGGGTCTGTGCAAATTCCTCCACTTTCTATTACGTAACCTAGATAATTTACACTATTCACACAGAAATGACTTTTAGCAATATTGAGCGTCAAGTTGGCTTTCCTAAATTCTTCGGCTAAACGAACAAGAACGGCTAAGTGGGAATGGAAATCTTCGGAAACGATACACAGATCGTCCAGATACCCAAAAACACAGTGTCTTAAATCCGGTGGAATGATTCTATCCATTAAGCGGCACATGGTCGGGGGGCACAATCCAAAGGGCATGAATTTAAATTGGTACAATGACCTCATGGCCGCATGGGCGAACTCCAAGCGCTTGTAGAGGGTTCTATCACATCGAGAGCTAACATTCGAACAATTTCAGCGAACAGTAATTTTTCTACTGCCGGACTGACAGGATAAAATCGCTGTGATGCTGAATTACTCCTGTACGGCCTAAACCATTCAAGCAATTTAGGAATAGTTGTTTAACTATAGGATACAATACCGAGGTCTCTTCCTGAGTAACGCAAGATTCAATCTCAACCGAATTTATAATATTGGGAGCATGACCGAATTCTTTCCAGAAATCAATCAAGGATCAATCGTTGCTTGATCGCAGGAATTATGTATAATCTTAAGACTCTTTGTTTATTTTTGTACGCCACTAATACTTTCAGCACTGTTACATTAATCTCGTCTCCATTTGCTGTTTGAACATGTGACTTACGGATCTTAAACTCTGGGAGATTAGAGAATTGCTCGGTAGCTGGCGTAGCTCCGATACAACTAATGCTGGCGCCTGTATCTAAAAGACCCAGTTCCTTATAATCTAAAAAAGACACTTGAGCATTAATACGCATATCGTGATTATTGCTGAAAACTGCATCTACTAATAAACGATGATTTTTCTTTCGTTCATTGTGATAAGTTCGGATTCGTTTGGAATTTCTTTTAATTCTATCTTCCAATGGCGTTTCAGAAATATTTCTTTATAATTACTGAGACGATCCTGATAAGAAAGAAAAGGAGAAACTTACTTAGTACATTTTTCTTTCGACTCCTTTTGCAGAACCAAAGTTGTTTCTGCCTCCGCAGCTGCAAGTGCTGCAGGATTATTTATTATTTTGCTAGCACCCGGGTAGTCTTGGATGCGCCCTTCATTCGGTTTTCCGACTGTCTATCGATGCATATTTTACATTGCAGTTTATACACGTTAAGTGCACCACACCCATAGCAAAAAATACGTCTTTCTGCCAGGCAATTTTCCCAATAATGGCCTTCTGCATCGCAGTTAAAACAACAAAGCTTTGTTGGTGACTTGCGAATAACAGCAACTTCATAGTCAGAGACAGCTTCTTCTATCTCATCAGAATTATTCTCCTCCAATAAATTTTCCTGACGCTGATAACCTTTTTGTTTCGATGTGGCTTCCGACCGATGGCTATATTCTTGACGAATCGATTCCTGCATTTGCACTAGTCGTCGTAGATGACTTACAGTGTGCACAGGCTGATACAAAAGTTGATGACGAATGTCTGGTAATAAATTATTTGTTAAAATTTCTCACAATTCTTCTTCCTCGATATTTACTGACCCTCTATCTATTAGCGTAGTCACCGCCTCGTAGAATGAGCTAAAACTCTCACCTGGTTTTTGCTTTCTCGAACGTATCTGTTCCTTTTTTCGATACTCGGACCTGTAATCCTTGTATTGCTGTCTAAAGGACACAAAAATCTTCCAAAATTATTTGGTCCACTTGTTTGTGATACCTCCAGAACCAATCTCTGGCCTTACCACCAAAAAGGATATGCAGGTTTTTGCAAAGGGCAGTGAAATCGATATCGAGTGTTTCGTCAGTCAAGTCAAGCCGTTTTCTGAACCATCAAACTGCACATTTCATTTTTGCATTCGGTCGGCTAACTTTCCTGGCGTTATTACTGCGCTGCTAATAGATGGTACTCGATAACTTGGTGCTGGTGCGGCTGGATCGGACCTGGGTGTATGGTTAGCATTAGAATTCAAGTTCAGATTGGACAGGACTTGTGTAATTGGTTGCTTAATCATATTTTGTATAACCTGGTAATTGACATTTGGCTGAGCGTTATAGTTTTTGTTATAGGGACGACTCGATGGTCTACCCCTCCTTCTACGTGCGGAAGCAACATTACTAGGGTTAGTGCTGTTGCTGTTGTCTAAGTATTTGTTTGCATAAGCGATATCATGGGACGATGGATGGGGAACTTAGCTTAGCAATTGATATTACCAGCGAAATAAACAATCATCTAACAGTAAAAAGGTTAATTAGGGTTATTTGGGTTTCTACCAAGGATATGGGTCCTATCTGTCTGTTATCTTTCAACATCCTGATAGAATTTCGGTACAGAATCGCAAAGGCAGCAATATCTGTTCAATCCAGAGTAAACTAGTAGTACATCTCACTAGATGCGGAACATGTGAACCTATCATATAATTTTTTTTTTTTTTTGGATTTCATTAGTTTGATTTGCTTACTATAATCCACACAAATATTGCAACAAAAGGCTAAAATAGCGCTAAGTGGCAGAGTATTCGAACTGAGTCTAATGCATAAGTGTCCCAGCTTAGATAGTACTTGTAATTTTAGGCTGACCAAGCAGCCTAATGTAAACAGATCTACTAACAAAAATCTAAATACAAATGAGCAAGAATGTTATAAAAGTGAGCTGATGTTTATTGCTCCTTACTTACTTACTTGGCAGGTGGTTAAAAATTCACAGACAAGCATCCAAAAGCAGATATGCGTAACAATTAAGCAAAATGATTACAACGCAATATACAATTCGGGAGTGTGACAACCAACTGTTTAAAACAATTTTATGTTTAAGAATTTGAATACTTTCAATCAATCTTCCTCGGCAAGCCAGTTGCCACGTGTTGGGCGCCAAAATTATGTAACCCTCTTGACTCGGGGTGCCAAAGAATGCCGCAATCGTCATATGACCAGCAGGCTTGAAGAGTCGAAGAAATCGTGGGCGGGAACCTATAATGCCTCAGCTCTTTCGGCGGTGGGGTGGGTTGTTGCTACTTCTTTCAACTTAACCTTATTTAAGGATCCCTACTGAAACTAAAAGCAGTAAACAAACCTCCAAAACAAACTACTTGAAAATATAAATTAATCGGGTATTGTATTCAATTATCGCACATACATACAGACATGCTCATAGGCTATCCCATGCATATACATATGTACAAGTCCGCCTCAACATGTGAACATCAGCAAAAAAAAAAAAATAAATAAAATAAAGAGAATAGTAATGAGTTGGAACTGACTTACATGCAAACATCTCCAAGGTTGAAAGTCCTTCCAGCGCTCTTTATGTTGCTTCATATGATTTGGGCTCCCATTCAAATTTTAAACTTATTGTTGTGGTCCCAATGATGCATAGGATTTATTTAAGTTAATAGCAAATTTGAATCACGTTTGATATTGTTGTTGTTTCTCGTCTTATTATTATTATTATTATTTTTTTTTTTAATTTGAGCACTATCATTATGAAAAACTATAAATATAACTTTATTCCTGGATTTTTTTCCAATGATGGTGATCAAACATGAATGGAAATTTCCATCGCAACACAGAGCCTAAGTAAACTCTGTTTGTTCTGGTCATGTTGTTACTAGAACTACTTCACTAGCTTATAGTGATGATGCAGCGAGGGGTGCTCTTCTACTCAGCCGGCGTTAGTCCATAAATCGATTCTGCAACCAATGATTCAATTCTCAGTCTACGCGCTTGGGCAGCAGAATCTGAGCGTTATGGATGCAAGAGATTGGGCAATATCTCGAGTGGGCTGAATAACAAATTTACAAATTTTTTTTTTTTTGCCAACCAAAAAAGTATATATATTTGGAAGCTTACCTTTTTTGTTGGTGCTGTTGCACAAGCGATGTAGCAGGTTTTCTGACCACTTAAGGGGTGGATGCAAGCAAATTGGGGCGTATCTATATCCAGCCTTAATTTATGGTGTCTGATCTTGGTTAGATACACGAGGTTGCAGCACTTTAGGGTTCGTCCGGCACGCAGTGGTGCGTAAGCAACGTGAATATGAAAAGACAGTGGCTGCAGGTGCACGCCTTCCTTTTATAGGGCTAAATGCAAAAGCTTTTATTGGAAGTAATGAAGTGAGCTGCGATGATAAGATTTGTAATGAAAATTACAGAGTTCTTGTGAGAGAGCTTACACTGGCTAGAGTTCTAATCAGCTGTTTCGGATAAAAAGCGCAAGCGCAAGCGTCATAAAGCTTTCACTTAAGCCTGAATAGTTTAAAGTGGTATAACAAAGCTTTATCGCTTTTACTGCGCAGGTGACACATTTGTCACAAACGATTTGCGCTGAAAATTTTAATTGACCATTTGAACCATTACATATTAAGCAAGAATTCATTCGAAGAGCTTTAAATGTATGTATCAGCTCGCTGCTGGGTTCAGGGTATCTCCTAGTCGGGCACATCCGACTAGAGCCATCTTACTTGTATTAAACTGCTGCGTGGCGATGTTGGTTGACATCTGTACCAAACTACATTTAAATGTGCGTACGCTCACCTTGTCAGGCAGCGACTCTCATTAGATCTTTTCTTTTACACTCTGTAAACATGCACCACCATCCAGTAACACATAATTTCTCCATCCTCAAATCTCCCATCTCTAACTCCTTTGGAAGTGTTGCACTTCTTATCCATAACTCCATTAGCTATAACCAAATAACTCTCAGCCCCGACTTCGATGCGGTAAAATTCTAACATATGTTACCCAAAATTCTAACATATGTTACCCACTTTATGACTAACAGAACAATTATAGTTAAAGCCTCTAACTCACTCTCCAACACCTTTCCTACCAATAATGGCATCCCACTAGGTTCTCCTATCTCAGTCATACTTTTTCTCATTTCGTACAACGCCCTAACAAAAATAATATCTATCCACAAAGAAATCAAATTCTGCGCCTATACTGTAGACTTTCAACTGATTATCGACTTAAAAAATAATAAAAACCCCACAATAAACCTCCTTCAACTCTTCCAACAAATGACCGAATGGTTCACCTCTTCTGGCGAATCACTATCAACAGACAAATGCCAACACCTATGCCATCATATATGCCGCAAACATCATTGCACCAGCACTATTTTAACTGGAACTATTAATATTCCCTTCACCGACACACTAAAAATTCTTGGACTTACAATAAACAGCAAATACAAACGGAACTCCCACTAAACTCTCCAACGACCTTCTAAAACCCCTAAACATCATAAAACACCATTCATCCCCAAAATATAACTGCAACACTTATACTAATCCCAAAATCAATCGTAACATCCAAAATATATTTTTGCTTACCAATCTATGGCAATGCTCTCATATCCCAAATTTCGTAACTAAAAACTATCCAAAACACCGCCATTCGCTCAGCCCTAGGAGCTTTCCGAACCACCTCCATAACAAACATGCTAATAGAAACAAATACAAACACCTTAGAAGACAGCCGTGACTTTCTCCTCGGCAAACTCTCCAAACCCCTTATCCTCTCACACGACTCCCCGCTAAATCAAATAATTAAGACCCACACCAAGAAATTTAAATATCCCAGCACACTTGACCTCATTATCCACACTTGCACAGTTCTTCAAACCCCATACAAACCATCAAAACCTATCCACAGTATAAAATTCAACATGGAGACAATAAATAAAGCAATATTCATCACACTATCTTCTCACAACAATGCAACCACACACCAAACAATCTTCCAACAATCATTCTCCTCCATCAAAAACTCTCTCTTAAAATACAAATCCTTTACACAGTCAGCTCTAAAATTAACAATATAACAGGTTACATCATCACAACAGAAACGCAGACCCTTAAGATAGGCCCCCAATCAAATCTGCTGCAACACCTCCAACAACTATTCCCTCAAAAACACCAACCTCAACAGACTCCCACAAATTAAATATATCATAATACGTCTAAACCACACACACCTTACCAACATACACTATATAGACAAAGCTCTCACTAACACATGCCGCTACTGCAACAACTCAACAATTGAGATTCAGCATATTTTCTTCTCATGCCAAGCTCTACAACTTCACAGATCCTCCTTCCCTCTCAACACAACCCCCATATCACTTATCACAAACCTAACGAATATAAACTTAAAAATCATTTTCGAATTCCTTAACAAATCTAATATGCTTCACAAGATTTAATGTAACCAACGCACACACAAAATTAACCACTTCTCGAGCTTAAAGCGCCAGCAGCCACTGCTTGCCTTCATAATTGTTAGTCTTAAGATTTTAATCTTAAGCTTGCATTATATATGCAAATAAATAATAAAATGGAGGTAAGATGTTGACGTTATATCGGAACACTTGCGTTTTGGTTGATTTCCAATATGTATTTGGAAACAATAATCAAGTTTTCGTTAAGCAGCTTGCATTCATGCAGGCTGGTTCGGTTATACAAAATTCCATTCACTTCAAACCACCCTACAATATAAAGGAGCTAGACGAAGTAACTCAAGAGACTAATGGCTGAAATGATTTAGACATGTCCGTCTATCCGTCCGTCCTTCCGGCTGTCCGTCTGTATGAACGCAGCGATCTCAGAAACTACAAAATATAGGGACCAAAACTTTTCGACTATAGATTGGTTTTCTTAACATATCGGAAATACAATCAGAGCTATAGCCAAATTTCGTTTTTTACATTCTCGTAAAGCAGACGCAGATTATGAATATTTCGGATTTTGGATACCTTCCCCAATTCGCCACCTATATCAAAATAACGAACATCAAGTACTACAGACTTGCGCTTATGTTTGTACATAGATTATTAAACACTGAAAAATTTCATAATGATCATACTTTTAGTTTAGAAGTTATTCAAGAATTCATTTTCTATAGTGGGACTAAGCGCAGCCGATGTCTATGGTGCACATCTTGCTGCGTGCGTTTGTGTGGATGTGTATGTGTGACTTTGTGAATGTGTATGTGTGTGTATGAATGCAAAGAGGTTTAAATGTATGCAACGACAGCTCGCCGCTGTGTATAGGGTATCTCCTAGTCGGGCACACCCTTATTATACCCTGAACCCGTCGATCTCCGAAACTATAAGAGTGGAGACTTCAACTTTTCGGCTATAGACTCGTCCATGGCACGCGCAGATCAGATTATTTGAAATTTATTTTTCCTAAAATCGATAAAATCCATAACAACTTCTAATTTTTTGAGCTTATTTCGTAGATTGTGAGACCTAGAGAATATTTGAATACATATTTATGTTTAATATAGCACTTGAAAAATCGATTGCATTAAGATTCATTAAAATCGGTTAAGAAACACAGAAGTTACTAAAGAAAACGTTTGGTAAAATTTGACAAATTCGACAATACAATGTGTAGCAAGTGCTGCAATAAGATCTAGAGATTAAAGTTTTTAAGTTCCTGTATACCATACGCAGATCATGGGTATTTTTGAGCAGTTTTTGAGCATATCTCAGAAACTATAAACTCCAGAGCCACCAAATTTGGTTTAATAAGTTATCGCAAATGATACGCAGATTATAAATTTAATAAAAAAAATTTAAAAAAACGGAAAACATGTACTACAAACTTGTGCTTTAGTTTGTATACAGATTTCAATGCTCTTGTTATGTTTATAAGTTATTCACGAATTTGCTTTCCATATTGGGGCCAAGCGCAGATTGAGCATATCTCAGAAACTCAAAGAGCCAGAACCACCAAATTTGGTTAAGGCTGCTACATTAATGTACTATAGTACAATAAGAATGCATTACCACAAATTTCAAAATCGGTTAAGAAACACAGAAGTTATTAAAGAAAATGTAATTGTATATTGGCAAACCACGTGGTAGCAAGCGCCAAGCGCAGACGTTTTTTGTAAGCGTGTGCACACAAGCATAAATGTGTATATGCATATTCATATGCGTCAGCTCTATTTCGAATTTTCAAGCAATTGTTTGTGCATGTGTGCTACACTCTTAGCTTAAATTTTGACAGAGCCCAAGCCGACACATAACAATATGGCTCCCAATAGAAAATGTCATGCAACACCACGACACCATGGCCACCTATGGGCAACATCTTGGCAATTTTCTACAAATTAAATAAAAACACGAGAAGACGAAGTTTCGCAAGCCGTGGTCTGCCTTTTGAATCAGAAAAAAGGCTTTGCTCCCAGAATTTTTTTTTATAAATTATCAAGAAGCGTTTATGTCGGTAAGGGTGTCAGTGTATCGTCACCGTTTATTGATAGCAGGCGATTCGCCAATGTACACTTTGCCTAGTGGACAAAGGTGAACGAGACTATGATAATATTGTAATATACAGTGTAGTTTGTAGTTTTTTGTTGTGGGCAATAGCAAAATTTAAATGTTAAATTTATTTGTTTTGTGTGTGTTCAAGCACCTAATCGTCTGTTTGAGTGTCCCATAGGAATATTATTTTCACTACGCGTTGAATTCGGATGCAGGATACGGAGATAGACCACCCGATTTTAAAATAATGGTACGGTAATACGAACGAACTTCGACCATCCTCCAGTAGGACGACCTACACAGTCGACAATCAAGCCCAAGATTGGCATTGGCGCCTGACAGGGTCAGGAGCAATCCTCAATTCTTTCGGGGCATCAGTCTCCTTTCAGTTCTTGGAAAAGTTCTAGAAAGGATTATGGTAGAAAGGCTTCAAGAGAGAGTGCATGGTCAAATACCCGAGCGGCAATTTGGCTTTAGGCAGGGTAAATGTGTGGAGGATGCGTGCAGGTATGTTAGTGACTCTGTAGAGACTAGTACCTCCACGTATGTCATCGGTGTTTTTATAGACTTTAAAGGAGCATTCGACTACTTGAGTTGGGCGAGTGTGTTGAGAAGACTGAGTGAATGTGGATGCCAGGAATCAGCTCTGTGGAAGAGCTATTTCTCTGGTAGACGAGCTGTAGGGCGGAAAGAATGTGTGAGTGTGGATGTTGTTCGTGGCTGTCCGCAAGGTTCCATCTGTGGTCCATTCATTTGGAACCTCATGATAAATTCCTTGCTGTGGCAGCTCGATTATGTATGCAAGTGCTGTGCGTATGCGGACGACTTGCTCGTCTTGATTGAGGGGCAGTCGCGTTCTTAGGTGGAGATGAGAGTGGGGCGCGAGTGTCGGGGTGAGCCTGGCAATGGATAAGACAGTGTCAATGCTGCTCAAGGGCAGATTGTCACCTAGTCGATGTCCTATTGTTAGGCTGAATGGCGTGAGTGTGAGGTATGCGACTGAGGTGAAATATCTCGGCATAACCTTCGGTGAGAGGATGTGTTTCACTCCTCATATCGCCGGCCTCAAGTGCCGACTGCTAAGTTTGGTTGGACAACTGCGTCGAATTTTAAGAAGTGATTGGGGCCGCAGCAGACGGGCTGTCTGCACCATATACACCGGCTTATTTGTTGCTTGTGCAGCATATGGATCGTCCGTGTGGGCTAAGACAGTCACGACTGTGGTTGGCAAAAAGAAAGTGCTGGCTTGCCAGAGAGTGATTCTTTTAGGGTGTTTGCCTGTGTGTCGCACTGTCTCTACGGAGGCAATGCAGGTCTTGTTAGGTGTAGCCCCTCTTGACTTAGAGATCAGGCGTAGGGCCTTGCTCTACTAGATCCGGAGGGGGCTGCCATTGCTGCATAATGAATGGTTTTAACCTTAGTCTTAGTTTTCTCCTTACTGGTCACGGTTCTCCCAATGCTTTCTTGCATTCGAGGAACCTGTTTGCTAGTTCGGAGTGCCCCTGTGGTTTCATGTCGGAAACAAGGGAACATGTTCTTTGTGAGTGTCCGCTGTATGCAGATCTTCGTGATCAAAGTGCCATGGGGGTACTTGAGGTTAGTGGGGCATTTGACGTAAGTCAAGCATTCTCCACTAGCGATAGGGTCAGGAGATTGAGTGAGTTTGCCCGAGCTGCATTTACTAGACGACGACTTCGGTGATTAAATTATATGAATGGTAGAATGAATATGTTGGGGGGTATGTATGTGAAGGGGAAGAATGAACGAGTTAGACGTGTGTTGCCCGGGGCTACCAGTCCCCAGTTTCATGGAACCATACTGGAAGTATTCTTTTAGGATACGAGTTCTGACCAGAGGACTGATCTGGTACCACGGGTGAAGGGACTCACAGTGGCGGTCTCAGCCTTCTGCTCCCTTCACCAAAGTTCTACTGGACTTGTTGGGGACATTTTCTGGCCGCCTAGCGGTTTGATCTTTGATCAACTAGTAATGCCGCCGTTGGCGGAAGAGGAAGGAATAGGCCTCGCTCCCTACAGTGAGAAAACCATGTCCATCTCTCTCGCTGCTACCAACTCCTAACTGTTTGGAGTTTAAATTGGAAGTATCCTTCGTGGTACGACGCCTGACCAGAGGCTTATATTCTGGGACCACGGGAAATCAGGAGCCCGCGGAACTTTGTTCCGTCCTGGTTTTTGGTTGCTGCCCTTCGGGGAGTTTAGTGGTGGTTGTGGTTTAACACCCAAATACTGGTAAAGCCTAGGCTCGGCGTGGAGTTGCGCGAATCAACCGTGTGCTGTGACCCATAGATCGGAAGAGGTTTTAGGTAGGCCTCGCTTCAAACCAAGGAAGAAGTCACGACCAAACAGTAGTGTCTTCAAATTGCTACCTGAGGAATTTATGTTCCAATGGGGCGGTGATTGACGCTTAAATTAATTCTGCTCTTGGAGCCGTGAGATAAAGCCATTGTGGCAGGTGCTCACGTTAACCCACTTGACTTTAATGCCCCTACCTATAATAGCGAGCCTATTTTGGAATTGATTTCTGGCGAACGTATAACTTAGCTCCAGATGTTTTAGGTCCCAAAAAGCTTCTCTCACCCGAAAGCCAAATCGACGAGCTACTGGCCGTGTCAGTGACACGTTATAGGAATGAGGACGAAGCGATAGAACAGGAACCCGATTCGTGGAAGTTAACTATGGAGGAAAGCAGAGAGTTAGAGCCGGAAAAGCTGGAGTTTGTGTATTTCGAACATAGTGGCTTAGAAACGACCGACAGAGAAAAGTATACCACCATAAATCAAAATTCTGCTTGAAAGCATTGAAATATCTCGATTTTATCATCGAAGGCGGTTGATACGCATGGACCCGGACAGAGTCGTAGCCATAAAGCTTATCCCAGTGTACCGGGTACCGGCGCTTCATGCGAGATTTCGCGACTATGGCCGCACCGCTGACAGAAATGCTCAAAAAGGATAGCGGTAAATTTGTGATGAGTGAGAAAACGTTCCAAGCAGTTGTTAGGTTGAATACCGCGCTGACCACGGCCCCGGTGCTCGTACATCTGGAAATTTCGACCGTATATTGAGGGGATGCCATTTACGAGCATCACTGACCACGCCAGCTTGAAGTGGCTGATGTCCATAAAAGACCTCAACTCGACTCAACTCAACGACCAAACTCTTTGGCAGTCGGGCTGATAGAGAAGGCTCATGTGAGTGAGACTGAAGATTGGGTACGGCAAAGCAGAAAAGCAAAGCTCGAACTTTCGTATGCAGGTAGGCCGTGGAAAAAAGCTGAGTGAACCGGGGAAGGACTTCATTAAGCGAACCGGGAGGGAGCGCAGTGCGACATGTGAAACGCGCTAAGATTTACACGCACACATGAAAAATGAAGAGCTCTGTTTGTTTGCTATGCTAGGCTTAGCAACCAAGGCGAAAATTTGGAAGCGGGACACTGCGTGTGTTAGCAAAGGCGAGCAAAAGTGAATTTTTTTTTTGTCAGAAATTTATGCGCGCTTAAAGGTTTGTTGACGGATGGCAGGGGAAACTTCTGTGTGTTACTTAAATTTTTTAAATGTTTTTGCCGTTGATCGTTGTTTATGTTCGAGTAAAAAGGGTATAATGGTATTGTGCAAATGTATGTAACAGCCAGAAGGAGGCACTCCGACCCGATAAAGTAAATATATTCTTGATCAGCATTATTAGCCGAGTCGATATAGCAATGTCCGTCTGTCTGTCCGTCCGTTTGTCCGTCTGTCCGTCCGTCTGTCCATCCGCCTGTATGAACGCGTCGATTTCAGAGACTACAAGGGCTAGAGAGCTGAACTTAGACTTCTTATATTTGTATATACCATACGCAAATCAAGTTTATTTTAAATGATCGAAAACTTGCCCCGTTTTCTTATAATCATTGTTTATCGGTTTTTTGACCCGCTTTTTTGAGCATACTCTCAGAAACTATAAGAGCTAGAGCTATCAAATTAGGTTTAATATGTGCTCGTAAAGAGTACGCAGATTATAAATATTTCGGATTTTAGATACCTTCCCCCATTCGCCCCTATGTAAAAAAAACCAATAAAATCGCAAATCAAGTACTACAGACTTGTGCTTTGGTTTGCACTCAGATTTCAATGCTCTTGTTACGTCCTCATACCGATCCTATTCTTAGTTTAGAAGTTATTTAGGAATTAACTTTCCAAATTGGGGGCTAAGCGCAGCTGCTTGAGCATATCTCAGAAACTATACGAGCCAGAGCCACCAAATTTGGATCACGCTATATAAATGTTCTACAGTACAATAAGATTGCTTTAAAACAAATTTCATGCAAATCGGCTAAGTAACACAAAAGTTATTAAAGAAAGTCTATTTGTATATTGGCAAACCACGTGGTGGTAAGCGCCAAGTGCAGACGTTTTCTGCAGGCGTGTACACATACATACATACATATGTATATGTACATTATTTTTTGAATTCTAAAGCGATTGGTTGTACGTGTGTGTCTTAGCTCAGAATTTGACGGTGGCAATTGAAATCAACTGTGGCTCGGTGGTAGAGATGTTGTCTGGCGCACTATCAGACGCGGATTCGAATCTGCCGGGAGTCAACGGAGTTTTTTACAGTTTATTTAAATTTTTAATTTTATTTTTAAACTTAACACACTTATTGGTCCAAATGTAACTTAATGGTGGGACATCGGCGATTTGAAATATTCTGGAGCAACAAAATGTGGAAAAATTTATATTTGACATGTTCACTCTCAAAACGCTTTCGCTGTACCTTCAACTGTAACCAACATTTGAAAGAAATACTTATAGTTTCGGCAGACGGAGGCATCTCCGACCCCATAAAGTGTATAAATTCTTGATCAAGATCATCAGCCGAGTCGATCTAGCCATGTCCGTCTGTCTGTACGTCTGTCCTTCCGTATGTATGAACGTGTCGATCTCGGAAACTAAAAGAGCTAGAGACTTCAACTTCTCGGCTGTAGTCTCGTCTATAGCACGCGCAGAGCAAGTTTAGTTTCAAATGATCGATAGCCCACACCGAAAAAAAAATTGGTTCGAATATTTATATGTACAACAGAGTTTGAAGAATCAATAGTGTTTGAAGAATCTATTGCGTTAAGAGTTATCAAAATCGGTTAAGAAGTACAGAAGTTATTAAAGAAAACGTATGGTAAAATTTTACAAATTTACATATTTTACAAATAAATAAATAATGCTATTGTATAGAATCCGTCCGTCTGAATGAACGCGTTGATTTCTGAGACTACAAGGGCTAGAGAACTAAACTTGGACTTTTCAGATTCGTATATACCATAGCCGATCAAGTTTATTTAAAATAATATTAAATAATAATAATCAGTGTTTATGGGTTTGTTGAGCATAACTCAGGAACTATAGAAGCTAGAGCCATGTGTTCTCGTAAAAGATACGCACATAATGAGCATTTCGGATTTTGGATACCTGCAGCTGCTTGAGCATATCTCAGAAACTATAAAAGCCAGATCCACCAAATTTGGTTTAGGCTGCTATATAAATGTTCTATAGTATAATAAGAATCTATTAAAACAAATTTCATCCATATCGGTTAAGAAACGCAGAAGTTATTAAAGAAAAGGAATTTGTATATTGGCAAACCACGTAGTGGAAAGCGCCAATCGCAGATGTTTTCTGCATGCGTGCACGCATACTTACATATGTATATGCACATTTTTTTTCGAATTCTCAGGCGATTGGTTGTACGTGTGTGTCTAATCTCAGATTTTGACGGAGACAATTGAAATGCAGCTGTGGCTCGGTGGCAGAGATGTTGCCTGGCCTGCTATCAGACGCGGGTTCGAATCTGGCTTGGGTCAACGGAGTTTTTACTGTTTATTTAAATTTTTATTTTATTTTATTTTTAAACTCAACACACTTATTGGTCCAAGTGTACCTTAATGCTGGGGCATCGGCGATTTGATATATTCTGGATCAACAAAATGGGGAAAAATTGGTATTTGGCATGCACACTCTCAAATAGCTTTCGCAAATCAACTGCAAGCAACATTTGAAAGATATACTTGTACTTTCCTGTTTTGTGAAAATTTCGCGAGAAAAATCACAACTACGGCATACTAATATGTGCCTGCAAATATTAAAAGCGAGCGCGAAGCGCGATCATTAATTTTTATTTATTTATTTTTTTTTTTCAAAGTGCGGCTGTGGTTTTGAGATTATGAATTCAGACGGGTTTAATTAAATTATGTAACGACAGCTCGCCGCTGGGTTCAGGGATTCTCCTAGTCAGGCACTCCCGACTAGAGCCATCTAACTTGTTTTAACATCACTAGTAAAAAAGGTATAATGGTTTTGTGTAAATGTATGTAACAGGCAGAAGAAAGCATCTTCGACTCCATAAAGAATATATATTCTTGATCAGGATAAAGAGTTGAGTCGAATTAGCCCTGTCCATGCGCCCGTCCGTCTGTATGACCAGCAATCTCGCAAACTACAAAAGCTAGCGACCTAATCTATTCGACTATATATTCTCTTAATCCATACGCAGCATAAGTTTATCATTTTATTGCGATATATTGCTTCGTTTCATTATTATTGATAAAAATGGATTTTTAGACTTGTTTTTCTTGGCATATCTCGGAGTCTATAAGAGCTGGAGCCATAAAATATATGATTAATATGTTCCCATAAGTAATACTCAGATTATTAATATTTCGGATTTTGGATATTTTTATCAAATGCTTATCATTCTCTTCAGCTCGTTCCAAGTTCCATCCTCAAAATATTTGAACGAAAGCTTTCGGAGAAATGTATGGAAATGTATGGAATGGATATCAGGCGGCGTTCAGCTAAAATTAGAAGTCGGAACTATGTGCTCTGGTTTCTTATTAGCCATATGGAGTCGACTCTTGATCATGGTAATGGAATATATATATGCATAAAAGCTAAACATATTTTGACAAAGTAAAACTGACAAAAGTAATCCAAACAAGTGAGAATGTTGCAGTCGGGTGTAGCCGACAGCGGAATACTCGTTGACTGTGTAATAACAACTAATACATGTACCCTATAACAATATACGAGTATAAAATACCAAGAAACAAAGTTTGCCTCTGCGCGATCATAACTGTCAACTAAACAGCGTGTTAGACATCATCGACACCGACCATTTGGTTTTTGACGAAATTCACTTTTAGTTATCTAATAACCTAACATAAGCAATAAGAATCAACATAAAATTCCAATTGAATTGAACATAAAACGTGTACATATTAACCTGAGCAGATGGTATTGTAGGTATCTCTTCAGCTACTTCAGCTTCACAGCTCACACACGATTACTATAAATTATTTAAATTCGCGTGCTGATTTGGAAGTAGAAAAAGTCCATCTATAAATTTCGGTTTGAGAGAGGGGGGTAAAAACAACACAATCAAGGAAGAACTAGGGAGAGAGGAAGAGACATCAAGACCTCTAAGTTGTTAGCGGTCGTGAACCCCATCTTGCCTTGAAAGTTTTGCAAGTATTGCAATTTTATTATTTTGGACTTTCCCTTTCACTAGGGCTTAATAACATTGGCTCATCGTTAGCGTGCCTAATTTCCGGATAAAACAATTTAGTTCGACTTCATTATAATTTTACTCCCAAAAAAACCTTAAACGATGAAAAATTAGGAAAAAAAAAAAAAACCGAATAAAATCAATATAAAAGAAGGTATGTGCATGGTGTTTTTTTTTTTTAAGTTTTGTTTTCTTATTATTATAATTATTAATAATTATTTAAACTATAATGCAGTTGGCAGTGTTCGGCTGGAATATATGTAGGATATTTGTAGGCTTGTATGTAGATATATAAAAGTGAATAGCTTAGGCGATAAGAAATGCAGTTAGGCATGGGCGCATGTTGGTATGTCTGAATGTTTGTATATTAATTTGCCTGCATTGTAATATCAGCAGCTGCTCAGAGAAGCTAAGGCATAATTAAACAAAGAAAACCAAAAATTGGTCCAGGTCAATTAATAGCTGTGTAAAGAATTTTACTAACACACATCTTAAGCGTTCATTATGCTTGAGCTTGCTCGAGAGACATTAGTTTAAGAGCTTAGAGTTCTTATCGTAATAAGTTTATATGCGCATGCACAAATTCTGCACAGCTCATATTAAAATTTTACGAGAAGTACTGTCGGATTTAAATAAAGAAAGTATAAATAAGTTGGTACAGACATACTGTTTTATACGGATACAACGACGAAAGATCTTTCGGCGACGGCTTTAGAGAGTATTGCGGGGTTAAGAGCGGCATTATTTTTTTTTCGTTTAAATATTCATGCTGGAATTTATTTCTGGCATGGGAAATTATTAATAACATCAAAAAAAACAAGTAAAATGTCTCTTGTCGGGAGTGCCTGACTAGGAGATACCCTGAACCCAGCGGCGAGCTGTCGTTACATGCATTTCATTAAACCCCTCTGCATTCATACTCTCGACACCACAGCCGCACTAAGTAAAATAAAAATAAAAAAATAAATTAATAATAAAAATAATTGCTCGCGCATCGCGCTCGCTTTTAATATTTGCAGGCACATTTTAGTATGTCGTAGGTGTGCATTTTCTCGCAAAATTTTCACAAAATAGGAAACTATAAGTATTTCTTTCAAATGTTGGTTGCAGTTGATCAGTGAAAGCGTTTTGAGAGTGTACATGCCAAATATAAATTTTTCCACATTTTGTTGCTCCAGAATATTTCAAATCGCCGATGTCCCACCATTAAGTTACACTTGGACCAATAAGTGTGTTAAGTTTAAAAATAAAATAAAAATTTAAATAAACAGTAAAAAACTCTACCACCGAGCCACAGCTGCATTTCAATTGTCTCCGTCAAAATCTGAGATTAGACACACATGTACAACCAATCGCTTGAAAATTCGAAAAAGAATGTGCATACACATATGTATGTGTGTACACGCATGCAGAAAACGTCTGCGCTTGGCGCTTGCCACCACGTGGTTTGCCAATATACAACTTTTGTGTTTCTTAGCCGATTTGTATGAAATTTGTTTTAAAGCATTCTTATTGTACTGTAGAACATTTATATAGCCTGATCCAAATTTGGTGGCTCTGGCTCGTATAGTTTCTGAGATATGCTCAAGCAGCTGCGCTTAGCCCCAATTTGGAAAGTTAATTCTTAAATAACCTCTAAACTAAGAATAGGATCGGTATAAGGACGTAACAAGAGCATTGAAATCTGTGTACAAACCAAAGCACAAGTCTGTAGTACTTGATTTGCGATTTTGTTGTTTTTTTGTTTGGGGGGCGAATGGGGGAAGGTATCCAAAATCGGAAATATTCATAATGCGTATCCTTTACGAGCACATATTAAACCTAATTTGAAGGCTAAACTTTACTTTTGATTACATAAATAATCAAATCAAGTATTATATACTTGTGCTTTGGTTTGTACACTGCCACGTACATAATTTTTGTTATCAATTAATTGTATCTTCACATGTATTATTAGCATTAGAGTTTTAATAATTATTAATAATTATAATAATTATAAAACACCTTATTTTTTATTGATTTTATTCGGCTTTTTTTCTTAATATTTCATCGTTTAAGGTTTTTTTGGAATAAAATTATAATGAAGTCGAACTAAATTGTTTTATCCGGAAATTAGGCACGCTAACGATGAGCCAATGTTATTAAGCCCTAGTGAAAGGGAAAGTCCAAAATAATAAAATTGCAATACTTGCAAAACTTTCAAGGCAAGATGGGGTTCACGACCGCTAACAACTTAGAGGTCTTGATGTCTCTTCCTCTCTCCCTAGTTCTTCCTTGATTACACGTACACGATGTACACGTTTTATGTTCAATTCAATTGTAATTTTATGTTGATTCTTATTGCTTATGTTAGGTTATTAGATAACTGAAAGTGAATTTCGTCAAAAACCAAATGGTCGGTGTCGATGATGTCTAACACGCTGTTTAGGTGACAGTTATGACCGCGCAGAGGCAAACTTTGTTTCTTGGTATTTTATACTCGTATATTGTTATAGGGTACATGTGCATGTAAATGTGTTTTTATGCTTATTAATAATTACCATTACCATGATCAAGAGTCGATTCTATACTCGTATATTGTTATAGGGTACATGTGCATGTAAATGTGTTTTTATGCTTATTAATAATTACCATTACCATGATCAAGAGTCGATTCTATATAACTTGGCTAATAAGAAACCAGAGCACATAGCTCCGACTCCTTATCTTGGCTGAACGCCGCCTGACATCCGCTTCGTCCATACATTTCTCCGAAAGCTTTCGTTCAAATATTTTGAGGATGGAACTTGGAACGAGCTGAAGAGAATGAAAAAAAGTATGGATATTCACATTTTATTTCGATAAGTATTCATTTGATATAAACTTTTGGTTAACATATACAATCAGCTGTTCCATACAAAATCAAAGAACAATCAAGTAAGATGGCTCTAGTCGGGAGTGCCCGACCAGGAGATACCCTGAACCTAGCGGCGAGCTGTCGTTACATACATTTAAAGCTCTTTGCATTCATACACACAAAAATTCGAAATATCTGTTATCTGCGTATTCTTTACGAGCACATATTAAACCAAATTTGGTGTTTCTAGCTCTTCAAGTTTTTGAGATACTAAACTTTAATCCCTAGCTCTTATTGCAGCACTTGCTGCCAATTGGATTGTCGTAATCCATGTCTTATTGACCAGTAGATTCCCCTCTCCTTCTTTGACCATTCTTCTAACAACTCTTTGGCAGAGGCCCAGCTTAACCCACAAAAGGGTTCAGGTCCAAGAAGACGGGTTGCGGAACCAGCCTTAGCAAGCCCGTCCGCAACTTCGTTGCCGGAAATTCCGGAATGCCCCGGGACCCAACAGAGTGTGACCCAGTTTCGATGTGAGAGGTGCTGGAGACAATTCCAGCAGTCCGCAACCAGTCTCGAGGTAATCCTCCATGAGGAAAGAGCTTGAATGGCTGCTTGGCTATCTGAAAAGAAATTTATGGTGGCTCCTCTTATCCCTTTGTCAAGGATATGTCTGGAGCAGAACTCAATGGCATGGATCTCAGATTGAAAAAGACTGGGTCAGGTACCCATTGCAATCGAGATTTTGATGTTGGGTCTTGTGATCCCCGCACCAACCCTTTGATTAGTTTTTGATCCGTCTGTGAACCACAACAGGCTCATGCGATCATTGCAAGGGTTGTCATCATCCCATTCCCTACGGTCTGAAATAAGAGTCCTAAATTTCGCCCCAAAGAAAAGTTCCGTGGTCTTAAGTTCCGTTCTGTCGTAGATACCTAAGCCAGTAATAGTTTTTACTAGACTAGCATGACCTATGACTGCTGCTAGCAACCCATTTATGAGTTTAATCCTCAGAAGGCTCAGAAAAGCTACTTTCTTTATGTGCAAATGCAGGGGATTCAGTCCTAAGACTGTCTCTAGTGCTTCAGTTGAACATGTACGTATGACACCCGTGATGGATAGGCATACGAGCCGCTGAAGTTTGCTGCATATTTGTATGGCGATAGCCTGCTGGACCTTTGGCCACCAGACGAGGGCAGCGTAAGTGACAACAGGCATAACCATCATACTATACAGCCATCTGATGGCTTTGGAGTCTAAGCCCCACGTTTTACCGAAGAGCCGACGATATGCCCACATGGCATGAGTACCGTTGGTCAAAGTTTTGTCTAAGTGCGGGTTCCAGTTAGTCTCTTATCCAGATTAACACCGAGATATTTGACCTCACTGGAGAGTTCGAAGGGTATTTCACCGATGTATAGCTGACCGACATCGATGTTGTACCGTTTCGTGAAGGGAACGATAATCGCCTTCCGTGGGTTGATATTGAGACCCACATCTGTGCAACATCTTAGGGCCGTGTTGATTGCCGTTTCGGTGATGGTTAAGCCAAACTTTTCGGAGAATATTATTGCCTAGTCATCTGCATACCCTATTGTATCGATGCCTTGCTCCCAAAGGAGGGGAGGCAGGATCCCGCCCTGTAGACACCCTTTGACCGCTCGGAAGCGGACAGTGGTGGCGTCCAGTGAAGATCTAATGGATCTGTGCATAAGCATTCTCTGTATCCAGGTAATAGAGAAGGAGTCAACCCCTCTAGATGCTAACGCCCTGGTTATTGACTGAAAGAGAGTGGTGTCGAAGGCCCCTTCGACGTCTAGGAACGAGCACAAAGCAACTTCCTTCGCCTCGAATGCCTTTTCAATCTTACTGACTATCTGATGTAGAGCGACCTCTGTCGATCTGCCTTTGATGTAGGCGAATTGTATATGGTGCAGGGGATTAGTATCTTGCAATCTGCACCGGTTATGCAAGTCTTACAGGCGTTCTGCGGTCTTAAGCATAAGGTATGTAAGGCTAATTGGTCTATACGACTTAGGTTGATCCAAGGGACGGTTCCCTTGTACACCAATTAGTGGACTAAGTATATATTTTAGGCTGTGTTACCTAGAATGATCTAATGGCCCACCTGACCTTGCCAACGTCGAAGATAACACCCGACAGACTGTAACTACGTCTAGCTGCTGGTTCAGTATCCCCATCATTACAGGGATGTTCCGGACTTATAACATAACCAGGGAAATACACCTGAAGCAGTAGTTCTACCGTTTCTCGTCGATCCTGTGTGTAAGAACCGTCTGTTCTTTTTAGGAGCCCCACACCATTAGATGACCCTCTGGCCAATGCCTTTTGCAATATCGCTGTTTCTGAAAGTGACTCCACACTTTCGCAGTAGGTGCGCGAGGTATCGCATCTGTATGTGTCCCACGCGTCTCGATTTGACTTGGCCATGTTAAGGAGCCGTCTGACCTCCTTCCTTTCATTTGCCAGGCCTTCGCTCCACCAGGGAGCCTCACGTTTCGCCTGAATGGGTCTTACGGCCGCACTATCATGGTAGGAGGTTAAAAGCACATCTTGAAGTTGTCTTGGCGACAATTCTATCTCCCTCGTGGAGTTAAAGCTGGCAGCAAGTTGATCAACTTTCAAAGCCACTAAGGCTTTGTAAAGAATTGTAAAGGAGTTTCGCTTAACCTGGGAGAAGTACATGAATTGTGCTTATTTCTCCTCCGCGAAGGGTTGGACAAGGCAACCCCTTTTTCCTTGTCGGGAATCGTTCCCACAAACACCCTTCAGTAGCTCGGACGCCTTGAACGTCATTGTACGTTGCGCCTTGCTAGCTGACAGTCGCTGCTGCTGTGGTCCTGGTTTGCTTGCGCTCCATGTCCGGCTGCAGACCTATCCCCTAGGAAGACCAGCGCCGCTGCTATATGAGGCGACCACCACCTTTCTTGATTGCTAAGCTGCTGCACCGGGAACCTGATCACAGGTCGAACCGTTGCAGGCCCAGCAGCCAAGCTAGTGGAGGGAACCGAGCCAGGTTCCGGGCTTGTTGTTGTGGCAGCAGCAGACGGCACCGCGACTGTTGCTTTAGCGAGTCTCATGATGGCTAAGTGCAGCATGGCGCCACTCATGGTCTTCTGCAATACCCTCCATTGGCCATTGGAACAACACCCTTGAACTTCGACTTCACACCTGGCGTCACAAACGTCAGGGTAGACGATAAGATCGCCGCCTTTAGCGATGCCATTTGCTCCGCTGTCAGAGGTGACATCTAACAGTCGCGATAAAGCCGAGCTTGCATCGCTCGCCATCCGACTGTACGATGGCACTGTCGATTCTGAATGAGTATTTTTCGGTTTCTTTGACAAACCGAGCTCCGGAGACTTTTCGTCTGACCGACCCCTTTTGACCTTGGCGTCAGTGGGGGGCACATTTGCAGCTTTCAGAGCAGCTGCTCTGGGGAGCCCTTTGGTGAACAACTTCTTTTCGTGGTTGGTCATCTTAATGAAGCCGATCTTAGGGTCTAAATGTAGACGTGCTACCTGAATGCCTGCATCAGTCAGAGTCCGGTTTAGAGACCAATGCCTCTATCGGACTTTGCCGGGACAAATTTTATTCGACGAGAAAGTGACACACCCCAACTCTTTATCCAAGGAAGTTAGTGGTCTTTCCGGATCCTCCCCTTAGTGACCAACATTACCCCTTGGGAGGGTGGAGACCGGCAGCCTTACAGCTGCGGTGCAGATTGATGCATGGGGTGTTGCTATTTGAGTCGCATCAGAATCTTTATTTCGTTCAATATTTTGGTTCATGTTTAATCCCACGAGTGAACGGGAAGAGGAGTTCGCCCGCGGTATAGCCTGTCTACCGCATGAGGTCAAAAATTAAAACTGAAGGGCGACAGATGGGGTTCACGACCGCTAACAACTTAGAGGTCTTGATGTCTCTTCCTCCTCCCTAGTTCTTCCTTGATTACACGTACACGATGTACACGTTTTATGTTCAATTCAATTGTAATTTTATGTTGATTCTTATTGCTTATGTTAGGTTATTAGATAACTGAAAGTGAATTTCGTCAAAAACCAAATGGTCGGTGTCGATGATGTCTAACACGCTGTTTAGGTGACAGTTATGACCGCGCAGAGGCAAACTTTGTTTCTTGGTATTTTATACTCGTATATTGTTATAGGGTACATGTGCATGTAAATGTGTTTTTATGCTTATTAATAATTACCATTACCATGATCAAGAGTCGATTCTATACTCGTATATTGTTATAGGGTACATGTGCATGTAAATGTGTTTTTATGCTTATTAATAATTACCATTACCATGATCAAGAGTCGATTCTATATAACTTGGCTAATAAGAAACCAGAGCACATAGCTCCGACTCCTTATCTTGGCTGAACGCCGCCTGACATCCGCTTCGTCCATACATTTCTCCGAAAGCTTTCGTTCAAATATTTTGAGGATGGAACTTGGAACGAGCTGAAGAGAATGAAAAAAAGTATGGATATTCACATTTTATTTCGATAAGTATTCATTTGATATAAACTTTTGGTTAACATATACAATCAGCTGTTCCATACAAAATCAAAGAACAATCAAGTAAGATGGCTCTAGTCGGGAGTGCCCGACCAGGAGATACCCTGAACCTAGCGGCGAGCTGTCGTTACATACATTTAAAGCTCTTTGCATTCATACACACAAAAATTCGAAATATCTGTTATCTGCGTATTCTTTACGAGCACATATTAAACCAAATTTGGTGTTTCTAGCTCTTCAAGTTTTTGAGATACTAAACTTTAATCCCTAGCTCTTATTGCAGCACTTGCTGCCAATTGGATTGTCGTAATCCATGTCTTATTGACCAGTAGATTCCCCTCTCCTTCTTTGACCATTCTTCTAACAACTCTTTGGCAGAGGCCCAGCTTAACCCACAAAAGGGTTCAGGTCCAAGAAGACGGGTTGCGGAACCAGCCTTAGCAAGCCCGTCCGCAACTTCGTTGCCGGACGATCCGGAATGCCCCGGGACCCAACAGAGTGTGACCCAGTTTCGATGTGAGAGGTGCTGGAGACAATTCCAGCAGTCCGCAACCAGTCTCGAGGTAATCCTCCATGAGGAAAGAGCTTGAATGGCTGCTTGGCTATCTGAAAAGAAATTTATGGTGGCTCCTCTTATCCCTTTGTCAAGGATATGTCTGGAGCAGAACTCAATGGCATGGATCTCAGATTGAAAAAGACTGGGTCAGGTACCCATTGCAATCGAGATTTTGATGTTGGGTCTTGTGATCCCCGCACCAACCCTTTGATTGGTTTTTGATCCGTCTGTGAACCACAACAGGCTCATGCGATCATTGCAAGGGTTGTCATCATCCCATTCCCTACGGTCTGAAATAAGAGTCCTAAATTTCGCCCCAAAGAAAAGTTCCGTGGTCTTAAGTTCCGTTCTGTCGTAGATACCTAAGCCAGTAATAGTTTTTACTATACTAGCATGACCTATGACTGCTGCTAGCAACCCATTTATGAGTTTAATCCTCAGAAGGCTCAGAAAAGCTACTTTCTTTATGTGCAAATGCAGGGGATTCAGTCCTAAGACTGTCTCTAGTGCTTCAGTTGAACATGTACGTATGACACCCGTGATGGATAGGCATACGAGCCGCTGAAGTTTGCTGCAGATTTGTATGGCGATAGCCTGCTGGACCTTTGGCCACCAGACGAGGGCGGCGTAAGTGACAACAGGCATAACCATCATACTATACAGCCATCTGATGGCTTTGGAGTCTAAGCCCCACGTTTTACCGAAGAGCCGACGATATGCCCACATGGCATGAGTACCGTTGGTCAACGTTTTGTCTAAGTGCGGGTTCCAGTTAGTCTCTTATCCAGATTAACACCGAGATATTTGACCTCACTGGAGAGTTCGAAGGGTATTCCACCGATGTATAGCTGACCGACATCGATGTTGTACCGTTTCGTGAAGGGAACGATAATCGCCTTCCGTGGGTTGATATTGAGACCCACATCTGTGCAACATCTTAGGGCCGTGTTGATTGCCGTTTGCATCAATTCGGTGATGGTTAAGCCAAACTTTTCGGAGAATATTATTGCCTAGTCATCTGCATACCCTATTGTATCGATGCCTTGCTCCCAAAGGAGGGGAGGCAGGATCCCGCCCTGTGGACACCCTTTGACCGCTCGGAAGCGGACAGTGGTGGCGTCCAGTGAAGATCTAATGGATCTGTGCATAAGCATTCTCTGTATCCAGGTAATAGAGAAGGAGTCAACCCCTCTAGATGCTAGCGCCCTGGTTATTGACTGAAAGAGAGTGGTGTCGAAGGCCCCTTCGACGTCTAGGAACGAGCACAAAGCAACTTCCTTCGCCTCGAATGCCTTTTCAATCTTACTGACTATCTGATGTAGAGCGACCTCTGTCGATCTGCCTTTGATGTAGGCGAATTGTATATGGTGCAGGGGATTAGTATCTTGCAATCTGCACCGGTTATGCAAGTCTTACAGGCGTTCTGCGGTCTTAAGCATAAGGTATGTAAGGCTAATTGGTCTATACGACTTAGGTTGATCCAAGGGACGGTTCCCTTGTACACCAATTAGTGGACTAAGTATATATTTTAGGCTGTGTTGCCTAGAATGATCTAATGGCCCACCTGACCTTGCCAACGTCGAAGATAACACCCAAAAGACTGTAACCACGTCTAGCTGGTGGTTCAGTATCCCCATCATTACAGGGATGTTCCGGACTTATAACATAACCAGGGAAATACACCTGAAGCAGTAGTTCTACCGTTTCTCGTCGATCCTGTGTGTAAGAACCGTCTGTTCTTTTTAGGAGCCCCACACCATTAGATGACCCTCTGGCCAATGCCTTTTGCAATATCGCTGTTTCTGAAAGTGACTCCACACTTTCGCAGTAGGTGCGCGAGGTATCGCATCTGTATGTATCCCACGCGTCTAGATTTGACTTGGCCATGTTAAGGAGCCGTCTGACCTCCTTCCTTTCATTTGCCAGGCCTTCGCTCCACCAGGGAGACTCACGTTTCGCCTGAATGGGTCTTACGGCCGCACTATCATGGTAGGAGGTTAAAAGCACATCTTGAAGTTGTCTTGGCGACAATTCTATCTCCCTCGTGGAGTTAAAGCTGGCAGCAAGTTGATCAACTTTCAAAGCCACTAAGGCTTTGTAAAGAATTGTAAAGGAGTTTCGCTTGGCCTGGGAGAAGTACATGAATTGTGCTTATTTCTCCTCCGCGAAGAGTTGGACAAGGCAACCCCTTTTTCCTTGTCGGGAATCGTTCCCACAAACACCCTTCAGTAGCTCGGACGCCTTGAACGTCATTGTACGTTGCGCCTTGCTAGCTGACAGTCGCTGCTGCTGTGGTCCTGGTTTGCTTGCGCTCGATGTCCGGCTGCAGACCTATCCCCTAGGAAGACCAGCGCCGCTGCTATATGAGGCGACCACCACCTTTCTTGATTGCTAAGCTGCTGCACCGGGAACCTGATCACAGGTCGAACCGTTGCAGGCCCAGCAGCCAAGCTAGTGGAGGGAACCGAGCCAGGTTCCGGGCTTGTTGTTGTGGCAGCAGCAGACGGCACCGCGACTGTTGCTTTAGCGAGTCTCATGATGGCTAAGTGCAGCATGGCGCCACTCATGGTCTTCTGCAATACCCTCCATTGGCCATTGGAACAACACCCTTGAACTTCGACTTCACACCTGGCGTCACAAACGTCAGGGTAGACGATAAGATCGCCGCCTTTAGCGATGCCATTTGCTCCGCTGTCAGAGGTGACATCTAACAGTCGCGATAAAGCCGAGCTTGCATCGCTCGCCATCCGACTGTACGATGGCACTGTCGATTCTGAATGTGTATTTTTCGGTTTCTTTGACAAACCGAGCTCCGGAGACTTTTCGTCTGACCGACCCCTTTTGACCTTGGCGTCAGCGGGGGGCACATTTGCAGCTTTCAGAGCAGCTGCTCTGGGGAGCCCTTTGGTGAACAACTTCTTTTCGTGGTTGGTCATCTTAATGAAGCCGATCTTAGGGTCTAAATGTAGACGTGCTACCTGAATGCCTGCATCAGTCAGAGTCCGGTTTAGAGACCAATGCCTCTATCGGACTTTGCCGGGACAAATTTTATTCGACGAGAAAGTGACACACCCCAACTCTTTATCCAAGGAAGTTAGTGGTCTTTCCGGATCCTCCCCTTAGTGACCAACATCACCCCTTGGGAGGGTGGAGACCGGCGGCCTTACAGCTGCGGTGCAGGTTGATGCATGGGGTGTTGCTATTTGAGTCGCATCAGAATCTTTATTTCGTTCAATATTTTGGTTCATGTTTAATCCCACGAGTGAACGGGAAGAGGAGTTCGCCCGCGGTATAGCCTGTCTACCGCATGAGGTCAAAAATT
Source organism: Drosophila colorata (assembly GCA_035041545.1). NCBI lineage: Eukaryota > Metazoa > Arthropoda > Insecta > Diptera > Drosophilidae > Drosophila > Drosophila colorata. Next base: position 197,853 of record JAWNLD010000010.1, on the reverse strand, counting down.
AAAACTGAAGGGCGACAGGTATCCAGAGGTAGCATACTAACGGCCAAGCACCCCCTCGGTCATGCTGTTCGGCATATGCTGTTCCACCTTGGATTGGGGTATTTCATTATTATTATTATTTGTTAGGGAGTTTCACAACAGAGATTTTTGTGGCACAGCGACCAAATTGCGGTCTTCTGTGGGGACAAGAGACGCTCTGCTGCAGCAACAGTTTATCTGCATAGATACTTCCTTCTACTCCAAATAATGGCTGGGCAATCACATAAAATGTGCTTTGTTGTATCGGCATCATCTCTCTGCGGAGTCTACACTCTTTGTCAGGGGAAAGGCGCATTTTAAGGAAGTGATACTTGACTGTGCGGAGTTCCGTGAGATAGGACACCAAGAGCCGTTCCGCCCTTGATAGATTTTTGGTCTTTCTACCTGTATGTGGGCTGACTAGCTCCCTAGCTTGTCGAACAGTAGATTCCCCTTTCCTTCTTTGACCTTATCTCTATCAACTGTTTGGCAGAGTCCCAGCTTAACCCACAAAAGGGTTCAGGTCCAAGAAGAGGGGTTATGGAACCAGCCCTAGCTAGCCCGTCCGCAGCCTCATTGCCGAAAATTCCGGAATGCCCATGGATCCAACAAAGTTTGACCCGGTTTCGATGTGAGAGGTGCTGGAGACAGTTCCGGCAATCCGCAACCAGTCTCGAGGCAATCCTCCATGAGGAAAGAGCTTGAATGGCTGCTTGGCTATCTGAAAAGATATTTATAGTGGCTCCTCTTATCCCCTTGTCAAGGATATGTCTGAAGCAGGTCTCAATGGCGTGGATCTCAGATTGAAAAACCCATTGCAATCAAGATTTTGGTGTTAAGTTCTGTTATCCCCACACCAACCCCTTGATTAGTTTTTGATCCTGCGATCATTACAAGGGCTGCCATCATCGCATTCCCTACGTTCTGGAATAAAAAGTCCTAAATTTCGCCCCGAAGAAAAGTTCCGTGTTCATAAAATCCGTTCTGTCGCAGATCTCTAAGCGAGGAATAGTTTTTACTAGACTAGCATGATCTATGTCTGCTGCTAGCAACCCATTTATGAGTTTAATCCTCAGAAGGCTCAAAGAAGCTACCTTTTTTATGTGCAAATGCAGTGGATTCAGTCCTAAGACTGTCTCCAGTGCTGCAGTAGGACATGTACGCATGACACCCGTGAGGGATAGGTATACGAGCCGCTGAAGATTGCTGGACCTTTGGCCACCAGACGAGGGCAGCGTAAGTGACAACAGGTATATCCATCAAACTGTACAGCCATTTGATGGCTTTGGAGTCTAAGCCCCACTTTTACCGAAGAGCCGACGACATGCCCACATGGCATGAGTACCTTTGGTCAACGTGTTGTGTAAGTGCGAGTTCCAGTTAAGTCTCTTATCCAGATTACAACCGAGATATTTCACCTCACTGGAGAGATCGACGGGTGTCCCACCGATGTAAAGCTGTCCGACTTCGATGTTGTACCGTTTCGTGAAGGGAACGATAATCGCCTCGCCACTCGATACTACTTGGCCATGTTAAGGAGCCGTCTGACCTCCTTCCTTTCATTTGCCAGGCCTTCGCTCCACCAGGGAACCTCACGTTTCGCCTGATGGGGTCTTACGGCCGCACTATCATGGTAGGAGGTTAAAAGCACATCTTGAAGTTGTCTTGGCGACAATTCTATCTCCCTCGTGGAGTTAAAGCTGGCAGCAAGTTGATCAACTTTCGAAGCCACTAAGGCTTTGTATAGAATTTGAAAGGAGTTCCGCTTGGCCTGGGAGATCAAATCTGATGTGCTGGTGATCTGAAAGAATGGCCTCATCGGTATCCCGTCAATTTTATATGAAATCGGACAAAGAACTGCTAACCAGATAGAGGTCTAGTACCTCTTCCCTGATAGCATTTATTTGATACACCTAATTGCCTACACAAAAGATATTCAAAAACGCACTCACCCCTTTTGTTGACGTTACTACTACCCCAGATAGTGTGATGGGCGTTGGCGTCACAACCAATGACTAGCTGTTTGTTCGTCCTTCGGCAGAAGTCGACGAGCCGCTGAGCCTCCATCGGCGGTGCACCGTCGGTGTCGCCAGAGAAATATGCAGACGCCACTTCAACTTCCTTCGCTCCTTCTGTCGTAGCCACCTCAATGGTTGACGAAACTAGGTCCCTGGAGATAAATTTAGTTAGAAGAAATTGCCTTACGCTTTTAATCCTCGTACTTGGCCACAAATCAACCATGGTTCTTGGAGGAGAGCCAGGTTGATGTTTTCCTCGGCGAAAATCCAGCACATGGTGGCCGACGCTCCTTTAACGTGGTGCAGGTTCGTCTGAAGCACATTAATTGTGCTTATTTCTCCTCCGCGAAGGGTTGGACAAGGCAACCCCTTTTTCCTTGTCGGGAATCGTTCCCACAAACACCCTTCAGTAGCTTGGACGCCTTGAACGTCATTGTACGTTGCGCCTTGCTAGCTGACAGTCGCTGCTGCTGTGGTCCTGGATTGCTTCCGCTCGATGTCCGGCTGCGGACCTCTCCCCTAGGAAGACCAGAGGCGACCACCACCTTCCTTGATTGCTAAGCTGCTGCACCGGGAACCTGATCACAGGTCGAACCATTGCAGGCCCAGCAGCCAAGCTAGTGGGCTTGTTGTTGTGGCAGCAGCAGACGGCACCGCGACTGTTGCTTTAGCGAGTCTCGTAGAGGGACCGGCGCTGCTCTTTTCGTTAAGTGCCGTGTTTTTAAGGATAGGTCTGGTCCTGCCAAAACAGTACCAGACTCCACATCCACAGACATAAACCATGATGGCTAAGTGCAGCATGGCGCCACTCATGGTCTTCTGCAATATCCCCCATTGGCCATTGGAACAACACCCTCGAACTTCGACTTCACACCTGGCGTCACACACGTCAGGGTAGACGACAATATCGCCGCCTTTAGCGTTTCCTTTTGATCCGCTGTCAGAGGTGACATCTAACAGTCGCGTGGTTGGTCATCTTAATGAAGCCGATCTTAGGGTCTAAATGTAGACGTGCTACCTGAATGCCTGCATCAGTCAGAGTCCGGTTCAGAGACCAATGCCTCTATCGGACTTTGCCGGGACAAATTTTATTCGACGAGAAAGTGACACAGCCCAACTCTTTATCCAAGGAAGTTGGTGGTCTTTCCGGATCCTCCTCTTGGTGACCAACATCACCGCTTGGGAGGGTGGAGGCCGGCTGCCCTACAGCCGCGGTGCCAGAACTAGGCTCAACCGTGCAGGTTGAAGCCTGGGGTGTTGCTATTTGAGCTGCATCAGACTCAATATTTTTTGAAAAATTTTGGCTCATTTTGAATCCCACGAGTGAACGGGGGCATAGCCCGTCTACCGCGGGAGGTCGAAAAATAAAACTGGAGGGCGACAGGTATCCAGAGTCCGCATACTAACGGCCGAGCACCCGCTCGGCCATGAATCCTTCGGCATATGCTATTCCACCTTGGATTCGAGTAATTTTCTGAAGAGTTGTCTTCTCTTTGCCCGACTACCATTAGTCAGCATCCTTGGCAGAGACATGACCATGACAAGGACCTGCATCCAGCCGCCCTCACGAGGAGAGTATAGACGAAAAGATGACAGTAAACTAATGACAAGAAGTTTTCCGATGTAATTCATGCTTGCACTTAGCTTTGGCGAAAACTCAAATTCGCTTTGGGTTACAACCATTTAATATTTTATGCCGAATCTGTGTAATAAAACAGATAGAAATGTACCCAAAAAAGGGAAATAAGAGAACGGCGTTAGCGCCTATAACTATGAAAATGTTATCCTATATGGATTGGCACCATGAAAAAGCCAATTTTCCGTTCGCCTGATCGCGGATTCTTTTATTTATATGTCCGGCGATAGCCAATAGGCTAAGCAAAGAGGAGCCACGATAATTTTGGTGAGATTATTTTGTGGGCAAATATTAATTATCGTAACGAGATAACGAGGCTACCAAAAATACATTAAGAAAGTTTAAATAATACAAAAATTCAGTTTATTTTCGGGCTTGTCCGCTTGACAAATAAAACTTAAAAAAATAAAATAAACAACCGAATTTTGAATTAATTTTTCCACTTTTATAAGAGCACAACTGCTTAGCTCGGCGGTCACGGTCAGAAAGGTCGATGCTAGATTTTCAGCGGGTCAGCTAACCTTTGACAGGAAATCGGAAACAATTGTCAACTCGACTGACACTGGAGTTATTGTAAATTAAAGCCGAGCTGCCACTTGAGGTTGCAACATGTAGGACCCCCCAGATGGCGCTTTCCAACGATACTGGAACCGTCGTAAGTAATTTCTTTATTTACAAAACAAAAAAATTTTGAGTTAAAAGAAAAAAATTTTTAAAACTAATAATGGAAAATTCATAACCTTTTTTTCTTTATTTCTTATTTTTTTTATTAATTAACTCTAAATGGTACTACATTTCGGATCTAGCTTCGTACGGAAAAGCTACCACTAAAACTAAAACCTAGTTTAAACAAAACTTAAAAATGTTGTGATGCCTACATTCAGGCACTTTTCTAAATCTAATTTGGCTTGTTGAGCGACAAGTGACATTCCCCCCCGCCAAAATCGCACATTGGGGTTAAAAAAAGCACAAAAGGTCGATTCGCGCTTGGAGCGAATCTGGGGGATACAATCCGGCTATTGTTTGATATCTTTCGCATGGTACTTTCCAATGAAATACCCTTGCAAATTTTCCAACTCATAGTAGCTATTACCAAGCTTGCGCCTTATTCGAGCTTTGATAAACGTGGGTGGATCATTAAATTTTTAAGATGTGAATTGCACTCCACTGTTCGATACTATTGCTTCCGGAACGCCGAAGCAGTGAAACAACTCTTGTTCTAAAAAAGGCAGAGTAGCATCCGCTCTAAGTTTGCGAACGGATTTCAGGAAAGAAAACTTTGTGATATGGTCGAGTACAATTAAAATTCCAATGTGACCAGTCTTGCACCATACAACTTCTGAAAGAAGCGCTGAGTCTCTTCAGTTTTACCCATTGGAGGTCTGAGAACACGACTGGATGTTATTATTATTTATTATTATTTGTAAGGGTGTCTCTCAACAAGATTTTAGTGTTACAGCGAGTGATGGGCGGTATGTTGTGCCGTGGGGCTCCCATAGGGACAAGAGACGCTCGACCTCCCTTATGAAGGAGAGCAGATCCCTTGTCGAGGAATTTTTGATCTGTGCTGGAGTACCAAATTCTCTACAGAGTCTACACTCTGTGTTAGGGGACAGGCTCAATTTGTGGAGGTGATACTTGAATGTGTGGTGCCCCGTGAGACAGGACACCAAGAGCCGTAGTTCCGTCTTTGAAGAATTTTAGGTCTTTCACATACAGGTAGTGGGCTGACCAGCTGTTTAGCTTGTCATAACCCAGATCTCGTTGACCAGTAGATTCCCCTCTCCTTCTTTGACCATTCTTCTATCAACTCTTTGGCAGAGGCCCAGCTTAACCCACAAAAGGGTTCAGGTCTAAGAAGAGGGGTTTTGATGTGAAACGTGCTGGAGACAATTCCAGCAATCCGCAACCAGTCTCCTCCACGAAGAAAGAGCTTAAATGGCTGCTTGGCTATCTGAAAAGATATTTATAGTGGCTCCTCTTATCCTCTTGTCAAGGATATGTCTTGAGCAGGACTCAATGGCGTGGATCTCAGATTGAAAATCACTGGGCCAGGTACCCATTGCAATCGAGATTTTGGTGTTGGGTCCTGTGATCCCCGCATCAACCCCTTGATTAGTTTTTGATCCGTCTGTAAACCACAACAGGCTCATTATCCCATTCCGCACGGTCTGTAATAAGAGTCCTAAATTTCGCCCCGAAGAAAAGTTGATTGGTCTTAAAATCCGTTCTACCGCAGATCCCTAAGCCACGAATAGTTTTTACTCGACTAGCATGACCTATGTCTGCTAGCAACCCTTTTGTGAGTTTAATCCTCAGAAGGCTCAAAGAAGCTACCTTCTTTATGTGCAAATGCAGTGGATTCAGTCCTGAGACTGTCTCTAGTGCTGCAGTAGGATATGTACGCATGACACCCGTGAGGGGTAGGCATACGAGCCGCTGAAGTTTGCCGCATACTTGTATGGCGGTAGCCTGCTGGACCTTTGGCCATCAGACGAGGGCAGCGTAAGTGACAACAGGCATAATCATCATACTATACAGCCAGCTGATGGCTTTGGAGTCTAAGCCCCACGTTTTACCGAAGAGCCGACAATATGCCCACATGGCATAAGTACATTTGGTCAACGTTTTGTCTAAGTGCGGGTTCCAGTTAAGTCTTTTATCCAGATTAACACCGAGATATGCTTTTAGAGTTGCTAGGGACAATTCCAGCAATCCGCAACCAGTCTCGAGTTAATCCTCCAGCTTGAATTTTTGTAGGGCGGTGGCCTGCTGGACCTTTGGCCACGAGATAAGGCCACTGTAAGTGACAACAGGCACAACCATAATATTGTACAGCCATCTGATGGTTTTGGAGTCTAAGCCCCACATTTTACCGAAGAACTGAAGACATGCCCACATGGCGTAAGTACCTTTGGTCAATGTTTTGTCTAAGTGCGAGTTCTAGTTAAGTCTTTTATACAGATTTACACCGAGATATTTGACCTCACTGGAGAGCTCGACGGGTGTCCCACCGATGTAGAGTTGACCGACATCGATGTTGAACCGTTTCGTGAAGGGAACGATCGGCTTCTGTGGGTTGATATTGAAACCATCATCTGTGCACCATCTTAGCGCCGTGTTGAGTTCCGATAGCATCAATTTAGTGAAGGTTGAGCCGAACTTTCCGGATACTATTATTGCCAGATCATCTGCATACCCTATGGTATCGATGCCTAGCTTCGATAGTTTCACCAGTAGGTCATCTATCACTCGGATGCATTGGTCGAGTCCGGTGAAGATCTTATGTCTCTGTGCATAAGCATTCTCTCTATCCAGGTAATAGAGAAGGAGTCAACCCCCCAAGATGCTAACGCCCTAATTATTGTCTGACAGCCAGTCATGCGAAGAAGCGCAGTAATTGTTTAAGCGAGCGAGGCGCTGGATAATCAGAAATAGCTTTTATCTTATCCGCATTCAATCTAATTATACCCTGTCCAACTACATGACCGATATAAGGAATTACCTTTAAAACTGCAAGATGACGATTGAAAGTGTCCGATACAATGAGGTGGTCATCGAGGTATTCAAACACTTCATTTCTTAATTTGGTGGTATGTTTGGCATTGCTAAATATGAAGGTAATAACTAAAATGCTGACTAAAAATCGATGTCCAAATAAAGAGGGTGCACTAGAGGAGCAACAATATAAAACGTTAAACGTTTACTTTTACCTCTATACCAGACATCAGTGCGTAATTTTCCAAGTATTTGTTAGGTGTTTCCAGCAGCTGTAGTCACTTGAGAGGCCATTGTCTTGTAAGATACATTTGTATATAACAATTCGACAGCGAAACTCCCAAAAATACAACTAATTATTGGACGTAGATATACTAACGGCAGTACATTCAAGTGGCCCAACGATACCAAGCAAGGGCTTGTTAACTCGCGGACACAGGCAAAATGCCACCCACCTCCCGCCCAACCGACCGAGGGCCGCACCGCATAACGTGAGGTGACGAAAATCACGAACAATTAGAAACATGACATAACAATAGAGTTTTTAGACTAGGTATGGAGTTGCATTACTTATTATATGAAAAATATTATTATAGTTGGAACATAAGATCCGAAATGCATCTCCTTTTTCAAGGAGAGGAATAATAAATGATTCTTTCCAAATTTTAGGAAACGAACATAACTCCACGGACAGTTTAAATAATTTATACAACGGTTTCATTAGACCTTCAGCGCAATACTTAAGCACACAGCCTGGTACTCCATCAGGTAATAGAGTCAACCTGTATCCATTAATCCTGTCAAAGACCTTCCCAAAAGTGTTACCTCTGCATAGGGTAGTACATCGAGAGCCACGATTGCTAAGACGACTGCCTTTTTCTCAAGCTTATACCGCTAAGAGCAATTTGCATGACGTAAGCGGGATCTTAATAATTTCCTGTTCGCAGAATTAGTAATTTTTTGACGTATTGAAATTTTAAACGATTATGTAGAGTAAATTCTGGGCAATAAGACAAGTCTGGAAAATATTGATTAGAGGGCGTTTAATCTTCCTCTAATCGGTATTCGTTGCCTTGGGTGCAACTTGTCTGCGTGTACCGATCACTGGTACACGGGCTATACCGTTTTTTTGACGCATTGCATTTGGCACACGTCGGCATATAAGTATTAGCCTGACCACAGCCCATATCGGTGGCCACTCTTGCAACAATTCCAACAGGATAAATTGAGGGCTGAGATATCGGTGTCAATACCAATCGCATTTTCATTCTCCGACTCGTACTCAGTTTGCACTTCAATGGCATGCAAGGAATGGCGAGGAGCATATCTAGGAAACTATACTCGAGGTTTTGAAACCGACTGCATGAAGCCTTCACGTTTGCGAACTAAATTGCGAAGCTGCGCAATAATTTCTATGTGCTCATAAAGTAGTTCGTGCTGTATCTCTGGCAGCAAGTTGGAACGCAACGATTCTTGCATGGAAGAATTCAGAAAGGGTCGCGACAGTTTGTCCGTTATATTTATAACGGACTCAGAAATGTCATCGAAGGTCATCGTCTTTCTGCCTACGGCGAACAATTGCCGCACGAATGTCCACATCAGTTCGTTTTTCTTTGAACTGAACACGTAAAGCGGCGCATAACTCAGACATAAAAATAACTGGGATACTCTTTTGGTAGCACCAAAAACAATGGTTTGCGCTGCCCTCAATGGCTTATATGACGAGCTAACAACTCGGTATTTCCATCTAGGGTTTCGGATGTTACAGCCTCAACACGATAGATGAACTCGTCTATAGTCATGCCTGATCGGCCGGAAAATCGAATTTGCCAATTGCTATTGATTTGGCTCAGTTGATCCGGACGTAACTCTTCCTATCCTAGTGAACATATAGCTCTCGACTCGGCACTCACGACATTGGACGGTCTCTGCTGAGAGTGATCGACGAAATTGAAGTTCGGATTTTGTTGAGGAGTTGCGGAACGGCCTATTTGGGATGTAAAAGCCGATAAAAGATTTTGGAATCCTAACTGTAAGGCTTGTTTCAGCGAGACTGTTTGTATTTCTGTGGCTCTTTTCACTAACAGTCGGTGGAGCACGAGAGTCTTCAGCAGACTCTTAGGGTGTCGATCGAACACTAGCAGGACGAGGATTTGACGACATTATGTCTTGAGACGACGTATCTTTGTTAAATGCTTGGCTTCGTGTGCCTGCATTCATTGTTTCGGTTTGCAGTTGAGTTAGTTGATGCTAATGAAGCTTTGCAGACGGGATAACTATTTTTCTTTTCCCCCACCTTGCATATTAAAACATGCACGGTGAAATGTATGATTGCAATTTGTGCAACTGCGCCGTAACTTCGATAGTGTTAAGGCAAATAAAGCATTTATCTAAACTAACCGAAGCAGTGGTTAAGTTTTCACAACTACGTCTTAGATGCATTGCCAGCTTAATAGGTAAAAAAAAATAAAATATAACTTTAAGTTTTACAATAGAAAAAATTAAAATTAAAAAATTAATTAAAATCAAAAGATATATAATAAAATCATAAAGAAACTCCGCAAATCATGAACCATGCTCATGAACCAATTATCGCAATGTAATGAAGATAAAGAATAGAAAGATAGCTATTCAAATTGAGCCAAACAAAGTCATTCATTCACAGCAAACGGTAATATTATTATTTGGGCGTCAAGGTGAATAGTTTGATCCAATGATTTACCTGAGTATTTATATCTAATGGAAGTATGCCTGCAACAAAAATAAACTTGCGTCAGTCAAATGACAAGCACTTTCATAATAAATATTCAAATATTAAATCCAAAAAGGATCTGAAACACTAAAACAGCAGAGACTATATAGAGAGAAAATGAAAATATAGAAAGATGGAAAAAATAATTTTTTTTAATATTATTTCTAATAAAGCGGTTGGTGCAGCAAAAGGCCATGCAACTAAAATCCAGCAATGCGGGCTACTAAATTAAAAGAAAATAATAGGAATTTTAGAAAGGATACATGTTGTGTTATGTTAATAGTAACACTAATCCATTGTACAACATGGGGTATAACTAAAAATCTGTGTCTGCTAAGCAGTAGGCTGCAGATTTGGTCCGCAAAACCTAAATCCGGCTCAAGCTCGCAGAATTAATAGAAATACAGGATTTAAATGGCATCTGATATATTGATCGTGGAGTTGCACCCACTTTGAAGATGCAGCTGATCCAGCAGATCTTAACTGACGCGCAAGTATTTATTATTTATAGAGGCAGGGTTGCACAACTATTTAAAGCTGTTGAAATCCACCTCACTCAATACAATAAATTAGGACAAAGGAATATAAAGAAAAAGGCTAAAGAAATAGAAAACCGAAATTAATTGATTTAAAGTCTGATGTCAATGACTGAGATTTAAATTTTTCTTGGGGCTTGCGAGAGCGGCCCTACGTAGGGCGCCAAAATAACTATAATAATTAGTAAATTGCAACATACAACGTGTACATGTTAACCTGAACAGATGGTCTTGTAGATGAGCGGCGCACGCGCTTGTATCAGGCCCTATCTCCTCGGATAGTTGAGTGGGTTGGGGTACCGCAGTACTACATGCTCACACACGATTACTATAAATTATGAGGAAGTAGAAAAAGAATAAAAGCCAAACTTCGGTTTGGGAGAAGGGGTAAACACAACTAGATAGAAAGGAAGAGACATCAAGAGATGTGACCGCGGTAAGTAGTTAGCGGTCCCCCACCCTGCCTTTAAAGTCTTATTGCCAAACCAAAATTAACAAAATATTTTGGACTTTCCCTTATTGCACACTGGGGCTTAATTACATTGGCTCATCGTTAGCGGGCCTGATTTCCGGATAAATTTTAGTTCGACTTCATTATAATTTTATTGCAACAAAATAATTAAAAGATGACATAAAAAAAATTATTCTAATAAAATCAATAAGCGAAGTAAAGAATTTTTTTTTTTAATTCTTGTTTGTTAATTATCAAAATTATTAAAACTCGAGTGCTATTAATAAAAGTAGAGCTAGAAAAACACAAATTATGCACGTGGCAGAACATTTTTGGTTGGCAGTGCTCGGCTGGAACATGTGATTGCAAAGCGCAAACGAAAAGAAACGTTTTCGTTGATATGTGTTGGCTTGTATATAGATATGTAAAGGTAAAGGGCTTAGACGATAAGAAATGTAGTTAGAAAGTTAAAATAATATAAAAATTCAGTTTATTTTCGGTTTTTTCTGCTTGACAAATTAAACTAAAAAAATAAACAACCGAATTTTGAATTAATTTTTCCACTTTTATAAGAGCACAACTGCTCAGCTTATATATATATATGTAAAGGTAAAGGGCTTAGGTGATAAGAAAGTTAGGCATGGGCGCATGTCGGTATGTCTGAATGTATATTAATTTGCATGCATTGTAATATCGTAAATCAGCAGCTGCTCTGAAAACCTAAGGCATAATTAAACAAAGAAAACCAAAGTTGGTCCAGGTCAATTAATAGCTGTGTAAAGAATTTTGCTGACACACATCTTAAGCATTCATTATGCTTGAGCTTGCTGGAGAGACATTAGTTTAAGAGCTTAGAGTTCTTATCGTAATAAGTTTATATGCGCATGCACAAATACTGCACAGCTCGTATTAACATTTTACGAGAAGTACTCACGCTTTTACATAAAGAGAGAAAGTATAAATTGGTTGGTACAGACATACTGCTTTATCCGGATATAACGACGAAAGATCTTTCGGCGACGGCTTTAAGAGTGTATTGCGGGGTTAAGAGCGGCATTATTTTTTTTTTTCGTTTAAATATTCATGCTGGAATTTATTTCTGGCATGGGGAAATTATTAATAACATCCAAAAAAACAAGTAAAATGTCTCGTGTCGGGAGTGCCTGACTAGGAGATACCCTGAACCCAGCGGCGAGCTGTCGTTACATGCATTTCATTAAACCCCTCTGCATTCATACTCTCGACACCACAGCCGCACTAAGTAAAATAAAAATAAAAAAATAAATTAATAATAAAAATAATTGCTCGCGCATCGCGCTCGCTTTTAATATTTGCAGGCACATTTTAGTATGTCGTAGGTGTGCATTTTCTCGCAAAATTTTCACAAAATAGGAAACTATAAGTATTTCTTTCAAATGTTGGTTGCAGTTGATCAGTGAAAGCGTTTTGAGAGTGTACATGCCACATATACATTTTTCCACATTTTGTTGCTCCAGAATATTTCAAATCGCCGATGTCCCACCATTAAGTTACACTTGGACCAATAAGTGTGTTAAGTTTAAAAATAAAATAAAAATTTAAATAAACAGTAAAAAACTACGTTGACGCCCGCCGTATTCGAATCCGCGTCTGATAGCGCGCCAGGCAATATCTCTACCACCGAGCCACAGTTGCATTTCAATTGCCTCCGTCAAAATCTGAGATTAGACACACACGTACTTGAGAATTCGAAAAAGAATGTGCTTATACATATGTATGCATGTGTGTACACGTATGTAGAAAATGTCTGCGCATGGAGCTTGCTACCACGAGGTTTGCCAATGCACAAATACATTTTTATACCCTGAACGCATTGAAAATGGGTAAAAAGGGTATAATGGTTTTGTGCAAATAAAGTATATAAAGTATATATTCTGGAGCAGGACGACGAAATGAGTCGATTTAGCAATGTCCGTCTGTCCGTTCCTTCGACCGTCTGTATGAACGCAGCGATCTCGGAAACTACAAAAGCTAGAAAAATAACACCTATAGATTTTCCTAATCCATACGCAGTACAAGTTTATAATTTTTTTTCGATATCTTTCGAGTCTTCCGTTTCATTATTATCGATAAAAATCGATTTTAAGACTTGGTTACCTTTTCATATCTCGGACTCTTTAAGAGCTAGAGCCGTCAAATGCAGTTTTTTATGTGCTCGTAAAGGATAAGAAGATTATTAATATTTCGGATTTTGGGTAACTCCCCCATTCGCCACCCGTATCAAATCAAATACTACAGACTTGCGCTTTGGTTTGTACATATATTTGGATGATTTTATTAGGCACTGAAAATTTCATAACGATCATACTCTTAGTTTAGAAGTTATTCAAGAATTAATTTTCCATAGTGGGGCCAAGCGCAGCCGATGTGTAAAGTGCGCAGTTTGCTCCGTGGGTTTGTGTGTGTGTGACTTTGTGAATATGTGTATGAATGTAAAGAGGTTTAAATATATGTAACGACAGCTCGCCGCTGGGTTCAGGGTATCTCCTAGTCGGGGGCACCCGTCTATAGCCAGCTTACTTGTCTTTAATAATTCTTAACCGATTTTGATGAAATTTGTTTTACTGCATTCTTATTATACAATAGTACATTTATATGTTGACGACAGCCTAAGTAGTAAGAATTGTGGCTATACTTACAATTGGAAATGCTTTTTCTGTTAATGGGGGAAGATGGGGGAGGTATCTAAAATCCGAAATATCCATAATCTGCGTATCGTTTACAACTCTTATTGTTTCTGAGATATGCCTAAGAAACCGGATAAAAAAAAAACCAATAAATATCGATAATTAGAAAACGGGGCGGGTTATCTATAATTTAAAATAGCCTTGACCTGCGTATGGTATACTCAAACTTAAAAACCCAAACTTTAATCCCTAGCTCTTATTGCAGCACTTGCTGCCAATTGTATTGTCAAATTTATCAAATTTTACTTGCGTTTCTTAACCGATTTCGATGAATCTTAATGCAATAGATTCTTCAAGTGCTATAGTATATATTAATATTCATTCGTGCAGACCTAGGTAGATGAGTTGTCCAAGTGCTCAGGCATTTGGGCAGCTGAACAACGGGGATCCGGCTTCGAATCCCAGGCTAGTGTATGGATGTAGTGTTTGTCTTAGCCGAAGGCCACAGCAGCCAGTGCTATTTAAAAAATAGTTAGGTTGACATTTTATGGCTATATCCTATACTTTAAATAATAATAATAATAATAAATATTCATTCGAACAACATTTTGTGTCTCTAGGTCTCATAATCTACGAAATAAGCTTATGAAATTAGAGGTTGTTGTAGATTTTTATCGATTTTGGGAAAACGGTGTGGGTTATCGATGATTTGAAATAAGCTTGATCTGCACGTGCCATGGACGAGTCTATAGCCGAAAAGTTGAAGCATCTAGCTCCTATAGTTTCCGAGATCGACGCGTTCTTACCTACGAACGGACGGACAGACAGACGGACATGGCTAGATGGACTCGGCTGTTGATCCTGATCAAGAATATATATACTTTATGGTCGGAGATGCCTCCGTCTGCCTGTTACATACTTTTGCACAAAACCATTATACCCTTTTTACCCATTTGCAATGGGTTCGGGGTATAAAAAAATATATAACTTTAAATTGATCTGATTTCCATGAATTTAAATCTTATTTATAAAAAAAGAGTTTTTAAACATGAAATTTTTTTTTTTTTTTTCTTTGAATTTTCGCTCAATTTTTTGTGAGCTCATCATTTGTGTTATAGTGTTTCTTTGGTTTAAACTAAAACAAATGTTGGTTAACGCGATTGCACACACTGCCCTTCGAAAAGTCGACTTGAGGCACATTTTCTTAGCAACTAATTAATTAAATTTTCGGCACTGTTGCAACTAGACATCCGTCGTATTTAATATTTGGTGCCAAATCTGTGTAATAAAACAGATAGAAATGTACCAAAAAAAGGGAAATAAGAGAACGGCGGGAGCACGGCCTATAACTATGAAAATTTTATCCTTTATGGATTGGCACCATGAAAAAGCCAATTTTCCGTTCGCCTGATCGCGGATTCTTTTATTTATATGTCCGGCGATAGCCAATAGGCTAAGCAAATAAGAGCCACGATAATTTTGGTGAGATTATTTTGTGGGCAAATATTATATTGTCGTAAGGGTAACGAGGATACCAAACAGACATTGAGCCTTGAAATTTACGCGCTGTATTCCAACAAGAAAGTTTTAATATAAAGATTCAGTTTATTTTCGGGCTTTTGCGCTTGCCAAATTAAACTAAAAAAAATAAATAAACAACCGAATTTTTAATTAATTTTTCCACTTTTATAAGAGCACAACTGCTCAGCTCGGCGGTCGCGATCAGTAAATCGGAAGCAGTTGTTAACTCGACAGACACTGGAAGCTATTGTAGATGAAAGTAGAGCGCCAGTTGTGGAATACTGGATACGCCGTATATAATTTATTTATTTACAAGGCAAAACAAACTTTTTTTTTTTTTTTTCTTTTTCATAAAAAAGTTATTAACTCTAAATGGTACTAATTTCGAATCCAGCTTCGCACGGAAAAGCTACTACTAAAACTTTTGATTCTTTATTTTTATTTTTTTATGTATAATATATTATATATTATTATTTCCTATG
Source organism: Drosophila colorata (assembly GCA_035041545.1). NCBI lineage: Eukaryota > Metazoa > Arthropoda > Insecta > Diptera > Drosophilidae > Drosophila > Drosophila colorata. The sequence continues at coordinate 182,275 of JAWNLD010000010.1, read as the reverse complement.
ATATGGCATCTTAAGCTTGTTATATGTATAAACAAAAAACGAAAAATAAAGTGATATTTACATTAAAATTAATAAAATTTGGCAATAACAGCTGTCGTAATTAATTTACAATGTTTTAATATCCTTCGTGTAGGAAGGTCCAGTGTATGGCATCGCTTCAATCTTCTCCTTCTAACCCTTGCAGGTGAAGAAAGTTGCCTTGCTAATACGTTTGGATGGACTCGAAGACGCCTAAAATATTTTGCGGCATGTTTACGGATCACGTCCCCTACCTTGGGAACTTTAAGGCCTCGATCGATGTCCCTAGTGTGCATGTACAAAGGAGTATTGCAGATTCTTTTTACGATTTTACTTTGCGCAACTCTTATTTTGTTGAGATCCGTTTTTGCGGCAATCCCGTACACCTAAAGGGCAAACGTCTATATAGGAAATAGTATGGATTTGTAAATGGTGGTTTTGTTGGCTTGCGATAGCTTATTTTTAGAGGACAGTAGGCAAGGCATCTTTCTATCTTTGGATAATACAGTATCCTCGATCATTGTTGTATGTCTGTTAACGGTAAGCCTTCTGTCTAAAATGACCCCAAGATATTTATGGGCCGGCTCGCGTTCAAAATTGGATCCAAGTAAATATACACCTGGACAGGACTCTATACTCGTAGCAAAAGTTACATTTGCACATTTGATGCTGTTGATGCTTATATTCCAGTCCAACGCCCACTTCTCGAAGCTGTTCAAGTATTGTTGTAGCGCTTCTGTGGCAGTGTCTATAAGCGGACTCCTGATCAGCACAGCAGTGTCATCTGCATACGTTGCAATTGAACAACCGAGTTGGATCAAGGCATGTCACCAGTATAGAGTGTGTACAGTGTGCTGCCTTGCGGAACTACGGCGCAAATGGGTCTGTAACTAGACTTTGAACCATCTACAACAACACAAAACGATCTCTTCTTTAAGAAGCTGCTCGCAATCTGCAAGAGTTGAGGAGTTAGAGGCTCTTTAGTTTGCTAAGGAGCCACACCCGGTCAAAGGCTTGTTGAATATCCAAAAACGCTGGCACAACATAATCTTTCTGTTCCATGGACTCCAATGCAAAGTTAACCACACGGTTGAGTTGTTCTGGAGTGCCATGCCTTTTACGAAAGCCAAACTGCTACTTTGGAATCGCCTGTGTCACACTTGAGAGTTGCAGGATCCTATTGAGAATCACATTTCCAGCATCTTAGCCAGGGCTGGAAGAAGAATGATCGGTCTGTAAGCGTTAACATCTGTAAGCTGTTTCTCCATACCTTTGGCAAGTGCCCCAATCGAAGAACGCCGTTGAATAGGAGAACTATGAAGAGTATTGCTCTTTTAGAAAGAAGCTTAATAGTTCCATTCTCCTGTTGATCCTCACCTGGTGTTTTTTTAGCTTTAAAGTGTTTTATTTGCATTTTTATCTCTTGTAGAGTAACCGGCTGGGACATTTGGAAAGGGGTTTCCAGTGATTCCATGACATTTCTTATGGCGTTTCCCGGTGTAAAGTTAAATGATTCGAATCGGTTTTCTAAGCTATCTGCAAAAACTTGTGCTTTTTGCTGACAAGTATAACACCAGCAACCTGTTGGATCTTTAATTGAAGACTTCGGGATGACATGTCTCTTTAAACGTTTAGTAAGTTTCCAGAGAGAGTAGTTGGTGGATGCATCAGGACTTACGTTTCATTTTAAGGATATAAGATGCTGAACCAGGTCACGAAAAGCTTTGCTAGCATCTATCGTCTCCTGAATCATCTTGAACATTTGGTCCATTCTTATGTTAAGCTCCTAAATAGATTTTTCTTGGATATATAATTTGTTGTTGAAACCTTGCTCATCTGTGTATTCGTTTGAGCGAGTCTGGTTTTGTTTTGGTGGGTCCATATTTTTCTCCGCCAACTTTCTATATGCTGAGCCATCTGACCTAATCATGTCAGCGTAAGAAAATCCGTTTTTTACAACTGCAGCCGGGATAAGTGTTTGTTTTGTGCCCACATAGTTTTTTAGCGCGAATTCTGATAGTATGTGCCGCATACCACCTCCCGCCTAGATTTATAAATAAGAACCTACCTGGGTATGATAGCAACCGAACATCAGGATCCCAATTTAGGCCACGAAAGGCAAATAATACAAATTTATTTTTGTACCGACTCAATACGATTCTGATTGTGGGGACCCTACGCATGACCCAAACTCGAGAATGGGCTGGACAAGAGATATGTAAAGTGTCTTTGTTGTGTAAGGGTCATCAAACTCCTTGGACCATCTCTTGATAAATCCAAGAATGTTCATTGCCTTGTTGACTACGGTCGTAACATGTGAGTCAAATTTAAGTTTATGATCAAAAACGACGCCTAGTTCATTAATAACTTTATCGGTACTATTTACTCGTTCAAGCAGTATGCTACCTAGCTTGTACGGAAACATTTGAGGAGAGCTTCGATAAAAAGTCATTACCTTGCGCTTAAAGCAATTAAGATTTAATAGGTTATCTTGACAGCAGGACTCAAAGCCGTCAATATTGGCTTGTAAGAGATTACTTGAAGCCATATTCTTATATGTAATGCACAATTTCACATCGCATACATTAGCACACGGGAGTGTGAAAGTGCCGAGGGAAGGTCATTAATGAAAAGAGTAAAGATAAGCGGACCAAGATGACCACCCTGGGGAACCCCAGATGTCATCCTGATACTGTTAGAATATGCATTTCTAAAAGAGCCCTTTGGAATATATTTTCAGATACTCTGAAATCCAGTTAATAAGATTTACTGGGAAGCCAAGTAGGCAGAATTTGTAGCAAGGAGTAGTTTAGTGAGACAAAAGCCTTGCTGAAATCAGTATAAATAACATCAGTCGGAATTTGGTTTTGCAGCCATCAATTAACAGAGAAGAGAACTCTAGAAGATTAACTGATGAGGATAAGGCTGATGAGGATAAGGCTATTTATTCATAGTGGATGTGGAATAAGTAGTTTGAAAAAATGATGCGATGCCCTAATCAGTGTCTGCGCTCGCGTTTTCAAACGTTATTTTTGAAGGCAAAATATACAGCTTTCGTTAAGAATTAACAAATCTAAACAATTGCTGTGGATTTCCTGAAAACTGAAGTCGGCAATGGCGAAGATAATTTTTGTAGCATGAGATTTAAAGCTTAAAAAAGTCAGACCTGGCAACTGCATAACGATTTTTAAAATTTTTTATAATATCGTGACTTAATATTTTTTAATCTGAGGAATTCCTTTGAGAACCAAAGAGACTGAATAGATCTCGCAGGACACACAAGAGGAGCACAGACATCAAAAGGTGAGTTCATGGTATCGTAAAAAAGTTTAATGGCAACATCAATATCAGTTGGGACCAGTCGGTATGCTGAATAAGATCATGAAGCTTAACAGAATCAGCCTTACGAAGACAACGGGTACGATCCACAAGTTTTGGTACCGTAAGATCCAGAGTTGGATGAAAAGGGTCCTCAGGTCTTAAAAGGGGGTCAATCCTGCGTACAACATTGCTGGAGGACTCCAACACAAAGATCAAATCAAAAGATCTGTCTTTTGAGTTGCGCACTGGATTAACCTGAGCATGGGACAAATAATGTAGACCGTCAATAAAGTCAAGTGTCTTAGAAGGCAACAGAAAATTTGAGTCCATAAGATATGACCATGCTACGTCGGGAAGATTAAAATCGGTAAGAACAACCAAAAGGTTCCTATCAGATAGTAGTGAAGAGATTGATTGGATGGCGGAAAGGTGATGTAAGTAAATAGACATATCGGACAGCGGAGGAATGTAAGAGCAAGTGATATAAATACAAAAATTTCCCAAACCGACTTTACTCCAACGGTCGACAACGGGTCCTAGTCGAGCTCCCGCGAAAAAACAATAGCATCAGACAATGTTTCGCTGCTATGAACTCGACCACATCAAAAACTACTGCCTAAAGCTGCCCAAATGCGGCAGGTGCGACCAGCCTCCACTGGACTAACTCGGAGCAGTGCCTGGCGAAAACGGTGGCGGACCTGCATGGCTCGAACTGCGAGGGGAACCATGCTGCATCCTATAAAGGGTGCAACCGGCAGCCGGCCATCAATGGTGCCCCTCCGGTACGCCACAGCCAACAGCAACCTGCACGGCTCATCAACCAGCAGTGCGCACCTTCCCGAATTGTTCAACAAGGCCTGTCGTATGCTGATGTGCTGCGACCAGGCCGCAACATTCATCAGCAATATGCACAGGTGCGTACACCAATGCAACCATTGCAAATACCCCAGGGACAAGACGCGTCCCTCGAAAGTCTCCTCCAAGGACTCCAGCAGTCGATCGCTGTACTAAGTGCCGCAGTTGCAACCATCTTGGTCAGCATCAAGGAGCTGAAGGATGGACAAGGTCCTCCGCATTTCGGTGCTTCCAACAACCACAAATAATGGCCAACCATTATAGTGGAACGCTCGCAGTATCACCCAAAACGCTAACAAGCTCAAACTGCTTATAAGAAAGCACGACGTAGACTTTATACTTCTCTCACAAACTCATTTACACACAGGCCTGTTCTTCGTTACGGAGGGGTATGTTTGCTACCGCGCGGATCACCCTTCAGGACGCGCCAGAGGAGGTACTGCGATGCAAGTCAGGACTTGGTACTCTACCATCTACACACAGTGACCTCCAGCGACACACAAATGGCTGCAATTATGGTTCAGACTTCTTAGGCGAAGTCTTAATAGCTGCTGCGTATTTACTACCAAACCCAATAGCGAATTATCGGTTCGTGAAGAGTATGAGCACTCATCTGATCACCTGCCACTCCTTGCAACGATCTCTACGTCTGCTCAATGGACCCAAAAAATGTACAGACTGGGTCGGACATTCAACGGTTTAATGCAGATCTAAACGGCATGATCAGCTCTCAGATCCTAGCAGCCGAGGACGCCGACGTTGCAATGCAAACCCTGTTGAACTAAGTACATGCCGGTGCTACCAACGCTGCGCCATTACAAGTATACTCTACACACTCAAGCCAGCACTCAAGGATGCTTTCCCCCATTGAATGCCTCCTTGCCCTAAAAAAGCGACTGAGGAGGGAATACGTCCGTACCCAGGATCCCAGGATCGACAGGATCTACCGCCGTATATCCTACATGGTCAGGAAGGAGTTGACAAACATAAGAAGGAAAACCACAGACACCATGCTGAAGGAACGGCAGACGAGAGTTTCAAGTTTGCGCTCTGGAAACTAACCAGGAAATATAAAAGGCAAGCTGCAAGCACCCCGATGCCCCATACCAAATGTCCCTCCCCGTGGCACCCATCACTTTTTATGAGGTGAAAATTAAGGTGCTTAACAACAACAAAGCCCCCGAAGAAGACTGTTGTGACAATCGGTCAATCAAGCTGCTCCCACACAAGGCGGTGCTATTCCTCGTATTCATATACAATGCAGCCCGTTCGACTAGGTCACTTTCCAGTGGCCTGGAAGAGGTTTCAAATTATAATGATGCAAAAGAGTGGAAAGCTCCCTGACAGGTTGGAGTCCTATCGCCCCATCAGCCTTCTGCCAGCTTTCGGTAAAATGCTATAATGGTGTAATCTAAGGAGAATCCTGGAAGCATCTTATATTAAGCAAGCAATTCCGAAGTTCCAGTTTGGATTCAGGCTCAAACATGGAACCCCAGAATAACTCCATCGCGTGGTAACCTTCATACTGAACGGCTTTCACGGTAAGGAGTATATAGTGGCCGTATAAGTAGTAGGGATTTGTATGTTCTGTGACAGGAAGTAGCTGTCAATTTAATTACGTGATGTGAATAATTAATGATTTATGACCCTACGTGACCCTACTTAATATGCAGGTACGTACGTGCCGATCGTTAATTTGCAGGAACGTGATCCTTTTTTAGGGAGGGAAGCGAGGGAACCAATCGTCATGAGCATTTGTGACCTTTTGAGGAGGGGGGAGCCGAGGAAAGTGACCGTTACATTTTAGTAACTGTCCCCTTTCTGAAGTAGCGATCATTAAAATTCAGATTTTAAGTGGGAGGGGTTATGAGATCACGTGCGCACAAGTGCACGCATCGACTTGTTCGTCAATTTTTTCGGGGGTGGGAAAAGGAACCGATCATTAAAAAACCGGTTCAATAAGGGACCGCTCATTAGAATTCAGATACTACAATTTATTTAAAATATTGTTTCTAGCTTAGGGTTAAATTTTGATTTAATTCTAAAATACATTGATTTTCCGGTTTTCTATACCTAAAATGACACTTTACTGTATCAAGTAGGGGGTGATCAACTATTGTATCAGGCATTAAGAACTCAAACTGTTCAAGCCTTAACTGGATATATTCCTTGTACGTTAGCAATTGAATCCACTCCTCCTTCTCTAGGCCAATGAAATTTCATTTATGTTGTTGCATCCAGATCATGGGTGTAAATGCTCTTGTGGCTGAAAATCCACACTTTACTTTTAGCTTAAGATCTACATAATATTCAAATCCGAAAATTAATTCATGATCTTGAGGCTTTCTACACTTTCTCGCTTTTTTTTTATCTGTTGCGTGGTTATGTTGGTTGACATCTGAATCAAAGTAACTCTAAATTAACGTTCGCGCACCTTTTAAGACGGTGACTCTCATTAAATCTTTGCAGTATGTTTCATAAAGTTGAGGCAAAATGTTGAAGGTAGATAGAAACTCTTGCGTTTTGGTTAATTTCCAATATGTATTTGAAAACGATAATCAGGTTTTCGTTAAGGAACTAGCATTCATGCAGGGTGGTTCGGTTATACCAAATTTCTTTCACTTGAAACCACCCTACGATGTAAAGGAGCTGGACGAAGTAAATCAAAAGACTTATTTAATAGCCCAAGAATATGTACATGGTTCGGATTGGTCGGATGGAGATATTTCATATTTAGGGCTGTAGGATATATTAACGCCATTAAACAGTTTCGCCTCAGTCATTGTAAGGGGCGATGCTAAGAAACAATTTTTAAAGAAATATTTTTCTACAAACATAATTGATTTGGAGCTTGAAGAAAGTTTAATACACTTCTCAAACTATTTCACAAATTGCAGAATACAAAAAAAAATCTTCGAACCAATGCGCACTTAATAATTTAATCAAACTTTTTGTAATTATGGAATGTTCAAATATCGAAATTTATGGAAAATAAAATTGAGTAAATTTTATTTTTTAAATGACATGTTTTTATTATTTTTTTTTTTTTATAACTATAATATGTATAATATGGTGCATTCAAATGATGATTATTAAAATTTTTAAAGTAGTCTTTTAGAAGTCTCTTTGACATTGGCTACTGATATATTTAAAAACTTCTCAAGAAATTTTGTTTTCTGAATTTCTTTTGTAATGACATTTTTATCTTTGACGACATCCCGAAAATGATTTCTCACTTCGATGAAGTGAGCTGTCCCATCATTCCAACAAAGCTGATGATAATTTTTGGTTAGCCAGAGTGCTGTTTTTCGAGTCCTCTTTGTCAGTTTGAGAAAATCGTGCGGAGCTCGTATAAGATAATGTATGTTCGGATTTTGCCCATTTTTTAATACTAGAGCTATTCCAATATAAATTCATTTTTGTTTCCATAAAATCCTTGAACATCAATAGCATCTTGCCCCAGATCCATTTTTAGGGGTTTGTTTTTTATGCTTATATGCTTATGCGCTGAATTAATCCAGTCAACGGAGAATATTCAACTAATCGATCATGCATAAGCAAACAATATACTTTTGTGATCCTAGAACATGCATTTTCCAGTTCGCTAGAAACTCTCACATCAATTGGTCCCGATTTAACGGCCTCATAATCGGCGCCTTTTCCTTAAATTCGCTAGGTGAAAGCAACGGCCGAGACTCTTTCATATAATAACTTTGTTGGAAATTTGTATACATGTCGTAGAGGTTAGCGAAACGTTCTAGTCCAAAATTAACATGTCATCATATAGATACGTTTCAGAATTCAAGTACACTTTTATGTTTCTCAAGTGATTTTGAATTAGTGCTCCATTTAGTTTAAATGCTATTATCGCAAAACGGGGATGCTCCCTGTTGGCTGCAAGCTTAACATTCCATGTATGATGAAAGCCCTCTGCTGGTGAGGGATTAAGATAGCAGTCCCAGGTACGAAATGCTATTGGTAACGAATCACCGTTTTTAGTCAAACTGAACATTGACAATTTCTTCTCATCGCTAAGTGCTACATGGGGTATTTCCATGTTATATTGGAAATATTTGGTTTAAATTCAACATCTCCAATTTTCGAATAAAATACATCTTCCATGCTTTTAATCATGAGTAGTATAAGCTGATGTTTACAATTTAACAAGTCTTTACTATAGTATTCTCCAAATCCAAGTAAGAATTTAAGTGGAACGGAGAAATTAAAATATCCACCGTTTGCTAGCTGTCTATCAGATCCATTAAACCATCCAGAGTTACTAAGCATGTGACTCTCGCTCTTATTCATTGAAATGTAGTTTTTTAAGGTGGTCGTTGTACCAACAAATCGTGTGCGATCGATTTCAATGCCATTCAATTTATATCGAATTTCATCAAACAAATAACCCATACAATTGTTATTTAATTTACCAGCGTTAGTAGGTGTGTTGTCAGCCAAACAAATCGAGCCCTCAATATTAATAAAACTCTCGCTCGGTAATACATAAAGATCCTGATTTTGGATTGTAATTCGAACTTCATCATTAGTCTTAAATGATTGAAGATAGGGGGAGTAACTATGATATTCTATTTTTATTATGCTCTTGTCGGAATAGGGCTTCTCTTGAACATTTAAAATATCGCTCATTGCGTTCTGATTGTATGACCCAAAGACTTTAAAAATAATCTGTTTGCAGGTGTAACCGTTCCCCTTACTGATCTTGTTCCCTCTATGTTAGAGCCATGAATGTTTGAGGTGGGGTGATTACACGCATATTTATTGTAAATAATCATTGTCGTGGTCTTAAACGTAAGCGAACTGTAACGCTCTCTTCTCGTAAATTAACTAAATTTCCGCCTTGATCAACAATCCGTAAAATTAATGACTGAATCTCTCTCGTGTTCACTGTCAAATATATCGGGTTGATAGGTTTCTCGCTCATTTTATGTGGTGGTGGTGGTACGTAGAGAGTAAATTCATGCAACGCATGACTTGATTCTTCGTTCACATATGATCCGCTTACAATATTACACTCCAAGCGAATTGTATTCACTTTCAATATATGGACAGGTTAATCTAAGGTATGTACGGTATTTGACTTTAGTTCCCTTTAATAAAATCCAAATAATTTGCCAATAGTACGCTCTCTGTCAAAATATATGGGATGTTCCTTAGTTGAAATCATGACCTGAAGTGTGTTGTTCTTGCTCTCGATAAGTGGATGATTTCTTTTTTGGGTTCTACTTCCTTCATTTTCTCTAATATAACATTACTTATGTCATTTAGCTCGTAGGATCCCACGGGAATCTCGAATACATGTTCCCCAATATGGAATAAATTATTGTCATGATCCACATTTGGAATCGAGTTATACATATGAAAACCGATAAGAGCACATTCATAATCCGTATGTAGTATAATAGGCGGAAAGTAGTTTGCCGATAAAGTTGAACTGCATCCTGTTAACGTAAGTGTTGTTGACATTTTGACAAGTTGTGTGTAATTGAAGAGAAGCTATTTTACATATTCTGAAAATGAAAGTGTAATAGCAACAGACAAGGCCAAAGAACTCGATAATGATATTTGGTGATGTAGCGTGTAAAAAACAAAATAATATTCGTGAGTACTTTTGCATGGGGCGAAATGTAAAGTGTAAAATAGCCCAGGCCTTGGATCGGGCCTACAAGTTTTTTTAAATCTTCGTATTTAGGTTGAAATAACGACTTTGAATACAAATACATATTTTCAAGTTTTAGTCCATTGGGACTCTCGATCAAACTAATCGTTACATTTGTTTTCCCACAGTTAGAAGGTCCAACAATTAGGGCTCTAATTGAACTGGGTAAAAGGCTACTGTGCCTGATCGTTTGCTTTTCATTAATTTTAAAATTGAAATTTCACACTAAAATTTCGTTTTTGCTTTATTAAACGCATATTAGTTAAGGTTTTTTCATAAGCACGTCACTCATTAACAGCTCTTTGAAGAATAATGAGTTAATGAAATTTAAATGCACTTTTATAAACCATTTAATAATAAAATTAACGTCTACCACGGAGGAGGTATTATCAATAAAAATAATAAACTCACTGCCAGTAGAATTACACTTGCCAGGCTATCAGTTTTGTGGGCCAGGAACAAAACTCCATTCACGTTTGGAGCGCGGCGATAAGAGAATAAATCCATTAGACGCCGCCTGCAGAGAGCATGATATAGCATACTCAAACCACAAAGAATAAAGGAAACGTCATATAGCAGATCTGGTTCTAGCGGAGAGAGCGAGTTAAAGCGTCTGGCAGCAGTTTTGGAGAAAAAGGCGTAGCATATCTCGTAACTAACGCAATGAAAGCAAAGAAAAAATTTGGCAATGGCTTTAATCAAAGGAAATTGAAATTGAATTGGGCATGGGACTGAAGCAGAGGAAAAGGAAGCCAAAACCATGTGAAAAAAAGAAATAATTTATGCATGTAGTTAGAGTGCCTTCAAAAATGTTAAAAAAGAAGAAACCTTATGAGATTCACTCGGCAATACCTATAGCTAAGAAAGTGCCTTAGGAGGGCTTGCGTCCGGTGATTCAGCTATTGTTAAAACTATTAATAGTGCTAATACCGCCAGAAAACAGCTATAGGAGAATAAGCGACATAATAATAAAATAGAAGCAATTGCTTTAGGCAATGGTCTGTATCTCAAGCCATACCAAAAGGGATACGATATATCAACTCTTCAAAAAAACTTGTAGCGCAGCTACCCAATAAACCACTTTCAAACATTGATATTCTGAATTTTGCACGCAAGCATATTCCTAATCTCAGAGGTGTATTTATGACTCACTTCCAAAACGTGTTCTTTAAAGTTAGTGTAGCATCATTAATTTAGACTCTTCGACAGGAGGTGGGACACATTGGGTAGCTTTATATAAAACAGAGAAGGAAAGTCGATATTGTGATAGCTTCGGGAATTTACCACCGCCTTTAGAGCTAATCAGATATTTAGGAGATAACATTAAATACAATTATAAACGAGAGCAACGGTTTGATACTTTTAACTGTGGACACTTGTGCTTAAGGTTTATATTATTGAACCCAATAACAAGAGCTGCCTCATAATCAATTCTTTTTAGCTGTTTCTTAAAGAATATTTCATAAAGATATATAAAAGACTAAATTTTAACTGGAATTTTTTGTTTAATGCATTGTACTTTTCTAACTTTTAATATGTTTTATCTTTTATCAGTCCGAGTTGAACAACAGTGTGATATGCATTGTTTAAAAAATATCAGAGCAACTAATAAACAACACATAACCAGCAATACACAACAATAAACAGCAAATAAACAGCAAATAAACAACAAATAAACAACAAATAAACCAAATTTAAGAAAATTAAGGAACATATTCTGAAGGAATTGACAAAGACAAGAAACGCATTTAAACGAAAATTTCAAAGCATAAAATTAGGGAGAGAAGAAAATGAATATCAATTAAAAAAGACATTTAAACCAATTACACAACCTATTAAAAAAATCATCACTGGAGAGGAGAAAATGAAGATTATACAAAAGAAGAAATTAAAGTAGATCAAAAGTAAAGTAATGTATCTCATGATACATATGATGACGAAATCACTGAAGATCAATTCTATTCTCAACCTTTTGTGTCAACTAATGAAAGCGATAATCAGCATACTGTAACAATCAATGTGAGTTATAATCTTAATCTGAGTGAGCTACAGCAAAAGGGCGAGCTTGATAAAGCCTTTGGCCCCTACAAGAAAAGCGGAGAAATGAAAATGGGAGCAACTAAAATAATTGTAGATGTTAATGAAATAATATTAGAGACCGGTGAAAGGAATCAAACACCGGGATTATATTTTTTAATCTTCCGTAAAAACCCCCAAGGCTATGACGAAATGAATTTGAAATCATATCAGAAAATTTTAAGTAAAACCAATCACCAATCACCAAGAAATTACTTACATAATGAGGCTCTTAAGGATAATCGCTCTAAAAAATATCTCACAATCATAAAAAAACTGTTTGCATCAATGAGCGCGCCTAGTGCGATGTCTACACCTAACCGCCGTACAAAATCTATTCATGAAGGGAGCGGTTTAATGACACATAATACAAGTAAACTAAATTATGTATACTGGGATGATCCGAATGAGATCGTTAATAAACTGAGACTTCTAGTTGCAGCACAATCAGCTGGTCATTGTAATCATAACAATAAAATAGTTTCCATAATTGAAGAGCTGCCAGAAGCGATGCGAATTCACAGATCTTATCACCTCCTCATCAACATATTTTACATACTCTGCGAAGAGCTCGAAATTAGCCTTCATAGAAGTATGCAGAATTAAAATTCTTGTATGAGGGGGAGTAGAGCCGCTGATGCATCCTTTCTGTTATCGAAAGAATATGTGCATATGCGGTTCATGAAACCGCTTGCAATCAACTTTACCTGCTCATTAACTAGTGTGAAAACACGGATCTTATGAGCATTTGACCTGAAGTGCGTGCTCCATTTCGCTTGTAGCATATATACATCACACGTAGAAAAATAAATAGCATGCTTGGGTGTTGGCATAGCAGTTTTATTGTAGCTGGTATTGGAAATGGGCTTACTGATGCTAGATCCGGTGGCATAGTCGAAGTGGGCGTTGAAGGTGTTGGAGTTGCTGTAGCCGTTGTAGTTGTTGTAGCCATTGTAGTTCTTGTAATCCAGGTTGTAGTTTTTGTATCCGATGTGGCTGTTGTATCCGATGTGGTTGTTCAAGCCGTTGGCGTGGGCGGTAGGTCACTTGGAGGTGGCGGTAGGCCCCCTGAGGAGAACGTTCGAAATTATCACCGGCTTATCTCCTCTGGTGTGGGTGGTAACAGGTCCTTTAAGGGTGGCGAATGTTCGAAATTATCACCGGCTTATTTCCTCTGGTGTGGGTGGCGGCAGATCCGTTGGGAGTGGTGACGAATGCGATAGATCCATTGGGGGTGGCGATAGGGCCGTTGACAAAGGTGAATGGTCCGTTAAAGGTGGCAGCAGGTCCGTTGGCGGTGGCGATGGGTCCGTTGAGGGTGGCGATGGGTCCGTTGGCGATGTTGTTGCTTCTAAACACAACAGTATCGAAGTAATTCGGGGTGCTGTCGCGACCCATGTTCTTATTATAGCTAATATAATTAAACATGTTGCCGGACTCAGCGTTGTTGATCTTCTTATTAAAGGCCATTCTTACACAAAATTTCACACAAAAAGAATTTGGGAAGTTGAGGTTTTGATGTTGTGAGGTTACGATAGTTCAGGAACTACTGATACGGGTTCAATGAAGGAAAGGAGCCTTTATAGCTCAGGGACTGATTTTTCTATTACTTCATTCAATTGAAAAATATTAGAGATAGGGATAAGCAGGTTTAAGAGGACATATGGTACGATCCGGTGCATCTACAACAGAAGCTTGTGCACTTTTTAAAGAAACTTCTCACGCCCAAGTCATAAAAACTATATCACATTATATTGTGAAGATGAAAGAAGACATCATAAAAATCAATGAAATCTTGGGCATTCGATGAGTCTGATATTAAAAGTTGACATAATAAGTAGAAAGTAGAAATATTAGGAAAAACAATTACAGAAGCCCATCCATACATTACCTGAAAACATGATTAGTCCTTGACCCTTGCCACACGCACCCAGAATAGAGCTATTTACCCTTGTCAGTAGGTGTCTATAGGCGTGAAATTTATGATCGAACCGTTTTCTCTAACAAAACCTGTTCAAAAGTGTGCGCCACACTTGCGTTCCTCCACCGTGTACAAAAACGGTCTGTTCACACTCTTCAGAAAAGGGCGAATAATTTAAATGCGCACGTGCCTGATCGAGCTCTCAACCCACCCCTGAAAAAGGAAACAAACAAGTCGATGCGTGCACTTGTGTGCCTGTGATCGCATAACCCCTCCCACTAAAAATCTGAATTTCAATGAGCGGCCCCTTATTAAACCAGTTTTTAATGATCGGTCCCTTTTCCCACCCTCGAAAAAGTAGATGAACAAGTCAATGCGTGCACTTGTGCGCACGTGATCTCATAACCCCTCCCACTTAAAATCTGAATTTTAATGATCGGGCACTCACGCTACTTCAGAAAAGGGACAGTTACTAAAATGTAACGGCCACTTTCCTCGGCTCCCCCTCCTCAAAAAGTCACAAAGGCCCATGACGATTGGTTCCCTCACTTCCCCCTCCCTACAAAAGGATCACGTACCTGCAAATTAACGATCGGTCCCCTCACACCCCTCCCCAAAAAGGGTCAGGTACCTGCATATTAAGTAGGGTCACGTAGGGTCATATATCAATAATTATTCACATCACGTAATTAAATTTACAGCTAATTCCTGTCACAGAACACACAATTCCCTACTACTCGCATATCTCGATATACAGCAAACTTTCAATCGAGTGTGGCACGCCGTTCTGCTCTCCAAAATCCAAGGCATGCTGAATCCCCAGCTGTATAGCATCATTGAGAGCTTTTTTTCTGACAGGAAATTCCAAGTTGTTCAGGACGGCGTGGCTTTCTTTGAGCGAGTTCAGGTACCTTGGAGTTACCCTTGATAGAAGGCTCACTTTTAAAAAGCACGTCAACGAGGTAACGAAAGTTATTAGAAGCAAGGTTAGACGGTTGAACTGGCTCTTAAGGTAATCCTTGCCACTGCGTGGCGATACGGGTTCCAAGTTTACGGAATAGCTGCAAAAACACACTTGCACAAAATCCGCATCATTCAGGCCAAGCTTTTGCGAAAAATTATAGGGGCCGAATGGTACATTGGCACGCGCGACACCGCCAAACACCTCAACGTTTCAATGGTAGGCGACGTTATTAACACGCTGACAGCGAGTTACCTGAGCAAACTTCGCATCCACCCAAATGTTCTGGCAAGGAACCTGCTAAGGAGGCGAAGAAGGATACGTATCAAAAGCACCCGCCCAATGGACTTGATAAATCGTCGATTATAAATCATACATATAACCCTAACTAATCCTAAATTAAGCTAATTGTAACTACATAATTATCGTTAAGTTTTGAGCTCTACACTTTAATTAAAAGTTGCTAGAGTACGGTAACAGAAAATAATAAAAAAAAATACAAATATAAAAACAAATCATGTAAGATGGCTCTAATCGGGTGCCCCCGACTAGGCGATACCCTGAACCCAGCGGTGAGCTGTCGTTACATACATTTAAAGCTCTTTGTGTTCATACACAAATTCACTAAGACACTCAAATGCAAATCGGCTGCGCTTGGCCCCACTATGGAAAATTAATTCTTGAATAAATTCTAAACTATAGGTATGATAGTATGAAATTTTCAGTGCTTATTAAGAGCATCCAAATCTATGTACAAACCAAAGCGCAAGTCTGTAGTACTTGATTTGCGTTTTTTGATTTTGGGGGCGGATGGGGAGCTATCCAAAATCCGAAATATTCATAATCTCTTATAGTTTTCGAGATATGCCAAGAAAACCAAGTATTAAAATCGATTTTTATTGATAATAATGAAGAAAATAAATGGGCGCCAGCCCAATCTTTGCAATCATCGGGATCACTGAGCCATGTTAAAACGGGTTCATGTGATCAGTGAGTCACGCGTGAAGAATTCTAAAAATATAAATAAACCGAAACGGTGATGCCTCGCAGAGCAGATTGCTACTCTCTGGGCCATTAAATGCCGCAAAAATTTTTGGTTTTTATTGTAATTGCGCGGGAGAGGATGACCCTGAAGTGTTTTTTTCTTCTTGTTTTGCGATTCATATTTTTTGTCATAGACCTCGTCTGGTCGATATGGCACAAGACAATTCCGAGACGGCAAACAAATTAGATACGAAACGTACAAATTGGAGAAATGCTAACTGGGGGCCGTCAGCACAGCTGACGATCGGATCAGTTGGTCTCATTTGCTGTCATTTTATATTGCTGTTTTTTGTTTGATCGGAACGGATTGGTAGACGACGTAGGTTGGAACGACGGCCGATTCTGGCAGAATTTCCCTTACAATGTATGATTGTTGTGATTTACTGTTTTGGTGTTGTGTTTAGTTATTTGTTATTTATTTGTGCATTTAAGTAGGAAAATAGTTTTTATACCCGAACCCATTGAAAATGGGTAAAGAGGGTATAATGGTTTTGTACAAATGTATGTATCAGGCAAAAGGAGGCATCTCCGACCCCATAAGGTATATATATCTTGATCATCATCACTAGCCTAGTTGATCTAGCCATGTCCATCTGTCTGTCTGTCCGTCGGTCCGTCTGTCTGTATGAACGCGTCGATTTTAGATACTACAAGGGCTAGAGAGTTGAACTTGGACTTTTTAAATTCGAATGTACCATACGCAGATCAAGTTTATCTTAAATGATCAATAACTTGCCCCGTTTTCATATAAGCAGTATTTATCGATTTTTTTTCACGGTTTTTTGAGCGTATCTCAAAAACTATAAAAGCTAGAGCCACCAAATTTGTTTTAATATTTTCCCGTAACGATACGCAGATAAATATTTCGGATTTTGGATACCTCCCTTCATTAAAGTCCGCAAATAAAGTACTCTTGTTACGTCCTGAAAATTTAATAACGATCTTATTCTTAGTTTAGAAGTTATTTAGGAATTAACTTTCCAAATTGGGGGCCAAGCGCAGCTGCATGAGCATATCTCAGAAACTATAAGAGCCAGAGGCACCAAATGTGGTTAAGGCTGCTATATAAATGTTTTATAGTATAATAAGAATACATTAAATTTAAATTTCATCCAAATGGGTTAAGAATCACAGAAATTGTTAAAGAAAATGTTTTTGTATATTGGCAAACCACGTTGTGGCAAGTGCCCAGCCCAGACGTTTTCTGTATACGTGGGCACCCATACATACATATGTATATGCACATTCTTTTTTGAATTCTCAAGCGATTGGTTGTACGGGTGTATCTTGACGAAGACAATTCAAATGCTGCTGTAGGTTGGCGGTTGAGATGTTCCCCGGCGCTCTATCAGACGCGGGTTCGAATCTGGCTAGGATCAACGGAGTTTTTTCTACTGTTTATTTAAATTTCTTATATTTTTATTTTTAAACTTAACATACTTATTGGTCCAAGTGTAACTTAATGTTGTTAAAGCTTTTGCTTACATTTATATTATTTTTTCTTTTATTTTATTTTACCAAGTGGGGCTGTGGTGTCGAGAGTATGAATGCATAGTGGTTTAATTAACTGCATGTACGACAGCTCGCCGCTGGGTTCAGGGTATCTCCTAGTCGGGCACTTGTTTCTGTTAGCAGAGTTTAAGTATAGTTACTATTATGACCGAAAGTGAAAATATGGGTTCTGTAGCCAGCCATTCCTACCCGCTGTGATCAGGAACACCTAGTGTTGCGCAAGAAGATTCTTGGGGAGAGGATGGAGCAATAGCCACAAGGGGCATATGATTGGCGAGAACTCCAGCAAGGCTACTGGCGCCACCCCTAGGCGAGATGTATTCACAACTCATTGATTACAATTTGCCGCCGGAAGACACGAATGTTCCAGCAGAGCTGCGAGCCGGTATAGACTCGGATATAACGTCTGCCATACATGTGGCTCGCTTCCAGGCCCATGAGACCTGTAGACAGTCGATGGAATCAGGCATAGCGGAGGCATTCAGGGAAGAGATCAGGTTGGGGTTCCAGGAAAAGAATACCTCGAGTGGACTGAGTGGAGGACAAGGGTGGGATTGGCGTAATCCATGGCCGGACAGTAGGCTACGGGAAAACAGGAGAACCGGAGAATTAAGGCATGCGATAACTGGAGGTGAAGATCGCAGATACGGAAGCCACAGCCAAGCGACCAACTCCCAGACCACCCTCAGGTCCGCCTTGGGTCAAAGTAGATAAATGGGAAGTGTCCTTTGGCGGGTCGAATAACCCGGGATCCGTTGAAGATTTTGTCTTCAAATTGGAGTACCTTCAGAGGCATTTCCAATGTCCTTTGGAAGAGGTCTTGAGAAATTTCCACGTGCTGGTAACTGGGCGTGCCAGAGAGTGGTATTGGCTACATGTGAGGCAGCGGCCGGTAATTATTTGGGACGATCTCCGTAGGGCTTTATTAGGAAGGTTTGGAGGTAGCTGGGATGACGTCGATTGGATGCAGGAGCTAGGGCACAGACAACAGCTGCCTGGAGAGTCTGTTAATGACTTATTCAGGCGATGACGGTAACGGCATCGCGAGTAGAAGCTCCACTCCCCGAGTCGAGGCTGATCAAATTAATAAAGAAAGGCTGGAGGGACTCCATAGGGCGCTACATATATTCTATTAACGCATACTCAGTAGATCACTTGCGGGAAGAATGCAACGAGATCCAGGCCAGTTTGGGTCAACGTAATGCGCGTGCGGCATACGGTTCGAATCCGCGATATGCGGGGCAGGGCAAGCCGAATGTTAGCTCAATAGAAGATTATCCCGCAGTCGAGTCTGGGGTCAGAGCCGGAAGTCGAAGAGATAAGAATGAAGTCGGCCAGCCTGAGACCTGGGTGCTGGAACTGCGGCCAGCAGGGACATGATTGGAGGGATTGTCTAAACAAACAGCGAAGGATATATAGAAAGCAGGATACTTTCACAACGAAATATCCGGAATGCACGGGATACGGCAGAGTGGGCATGACCCGAGTGGGAGAGGCGCATTCACGAATGGGTCCATCCTCAGTCCGTCTCTTGGGGCGTGGCTCTCGCGAGTTTCTAACCGAGATCGGGGTACCGATAGAGCGATATATGTCCAGGGTGCGAACGGCTTCTGGCGTGGATTGATCTATTATAGGCCGAGTACGGGCAAAAGTTGTGTATAAGGACAGAGAGGAGAACACGACGTTCTACATCTGCCCGTACATGGAACAGCAGGCATATATTGGAATCGATTTTTGGCGTGTCTTCGGATTAGGCCCTGACGTCGTAGGGTCAGACAAGCCAAACGCTTCTATATAGTCGATCGTAGTGGAACCAAACGTAGTCAAGGAAAAACATTACGTGGAGGAAAAAGATCTGGAATTAAAGGCGGAAGCTTGTGACCTAGGAAGGGAAGAGAAAAGTCGGCTGGACTCAGTAAAAGAAGAGTTTGGGCTTTTGAGAAAGTAGGACTGGGGAAGACGACTGTGGAAACGCATAGGATAGAGCTGATCAAAGACGACACCGCTGAATGGCCGCGATTATCCGCTATCTCCGGCGATGCGGGAAGTTGTCTGGGGCGAGGTAGACAAAATGTTGGCCTTGGGAGTCATCGAAGTCAGTGATAGTCCGTGGAGTTACCGCACTACAATTGTGCGAAGGCCGGATAAAAATCGTTTCTGCTTAGATGCTCGCAAGCTCAACGCTATTATCGTCAAAGACGCCTTTCCACTTCCATGCGTCGTCTATCCCCTTCTTTGACCTCAAGTTCGCCTTCTGACAGATTTGGTTGGAGGATGGCAGCAAAGCATACACGTCATTCTGCCCTTCGAACTTTGTAATGCCGCTCAGCTACTGTGCCGCCTAACGGACAAGGTAATCCCCACGCAGCTCAGGTCAAACGTGTTTGTTTGTCTGGACGATCTTTTGATTATCGCTTCACACTTCCAGACGCATATAAATTACTTGAGGCTGGTGGCACAAAGTCTGCGGGAGGCAAACTTGACGATCGGGCTAAAAAAAATCAAAGTTTTGTTTTAAGAGTCTCAAGTATCTCGGACTTATAGTAGGTGAAGGGACATTACGAAGCGACCCTGCATAGTTTTCTGGGAACCGCGGGGTGGTACCGCCGGTTCATCAGAAACTTTGCGGAAATAGCAGCACCACTTACGGAGGTACTAAAAGGGAGTCCGAGAGGAAAATTCCATTTGAGCTTATGCAGCAGCGAAAGTAGTGCGTGAATTGATAGAGTCGCTTACATCCGCTCCTGTATTGGTTCACGCTGACTTCTCGCGTAGGTTTTATGTGCAGTGCGATGCATCTCATTTTGGAGTTGGGGCCGTGATATTTCAAATCGATGCCGAGGGCAATGAAAGGCCGGAAGCGTTCTTCTCCGCCAAGATGGACAAACTCCAGATGAATTACTCGGTGACGGAGAAAGAATGTCTTGCCGTGCCATCCAAAAGTTTCGGCCGTATATTGAAATGATGCCATTCACGGTAATCATCTATCACGCCAGCCTGAAATGGCTCACGTCATTGCGAGATATGTACGGACGCTTAGCTAGATGGTCTTTACGCCTGCAGCATTTCGACTTCCAGATCGAGCATAGGAAAGTTGTCTCTGGATTTAGAGCAGAGAGATTTTGGAAGAGGTGCGCAAGAATCAGGATCGATTACCAGGTTTAAAAGTACAGGAAGGACTTTTGTACAAACGGACTGTGTTCGAAAAGGAGGATGAAGTCGAGGGTACGCTATGGAAGCTGTGGGTACCCGAGTCGCTAAGTTCGACGGCGATAGAGCAGGCTCACGTAGACGTGAAGGCATCTCATGGATGCGTGTCAAAACGCTCCATTTGTTGAGAATGCAATTCTACTGGCCAAACATGGCAGCTCATGTGCGAGAATATGTAGGCAGATGCGAGGTATGGAAGGAAACGAAGGCTCCGAACCACCGGATGCAAGTTTCAATAGGGCATGAGGTGAAGACGGAACGGCCCTTTCAGAAAATATATATTGATTTTCTGGGAAAGTATCCGCGGTCGAAGAGGGGTCACGCCAGGACATTCGTAGTCGTCGATAATTTTTCGAAATTCACATTTCTGAAGGCCATTTAAGATGTCTCGGCAGAAAACGTAGTCGAATTTCTAGTCCACGGGGTCTTTTTAAAATTCGGTGTCCCTGAGACGATCCACTCAGACAACGGCCGACAGTTCGTGTCAAAGAAGTTAGAGAATTTGATCGACGCTTTTGGAATCTCTCACATGAAAACGGCCATATATTCTCCTCAGAGCAATGCAGCTGAGCGCGTCAATCGCACGGTGTCGGCGGCGATCCGTTCTTATTGGAACAAGACCATCGGGATTGTGATGCATTTCTGCCCGAAATCGAGGTAGCGATTCGCAATGCCGTCCACTCTGCAACTGGGGTAACACCGTTTTTTGCAGTCTTTGGCCTATGCAGTCTTTGGCATATGTACTTCAATGGGGCTAGCTACAAACTTGCACGGAAGTTACGGTCCATGGGCGAACCCTCGATCTCAGATTTGGGGCTGCAAGATAAAATCCGGCTTATGCAAGAAGTGTGCCAGGCCAAGAAGTGTACATGCGAAACTTTGTACTGAGTTACTTCAGCAAAGCTTTCAATGCCAAATTCGCCCGGAAGTTTCGCAAATGTCATGTCGTCAGAGCCGTCGGAAACAATGCCTATGAGGTGAAAGATGGAGCCTGAAGATCGTTGGGTGTTGTCCATGCGAAGGATCTGAGGGTTTGGGTTTGAGGGTGTGTGTGAATCAACAAATGCGTTCGGCAATTTTAACCGTTCATGGCGGCGCATAGCTCCAAATTGTCGTATGGTGTTGCATTTGACTATCGCGCCATTTATTTATCGGGTACAAACGCGACCCTGGTGGGGAAATTTATCGAGGGAAGCAGCCGAGGGAAGTTCATCGCATCACGGTTAGCGTGAGTTGTCAGGGCCAAACTCAGAGTGACCAGAGACACAGCAGGTGGGGACAGACGAGGAGATGACAGGCAGAAAAAAATCAAGAGGCGACAACACGTTTTCTTAGCGGGACTGCGAAGAAGGGAAATCGTGAAGTGTGGCCATAAAAGAAAAATTTGAATTTATGGTAATGCACAGGCGCACAGAACCCCATATAACGAGTGCTATTTATATTGAAGTTCGCCGTAATTGTGCAAGTGAAAATGTCTGCATATGTTTTAATTTAGTGTTTGTGTCCAACTGGTGGCCAACAACTGGTCACGCCGCAAATTTTATTTTGAGGCCCTATTTTCCACTGTACTGAGGCCCAATATTCTGGAAGCGACTTTTCATCTAAATCCGTCTACACGGCCCTCATCCATTTTTTTAATTGAGTGTGTTCCAGCTAAATCCGACGCCGAAACAGTCTGCAGCGGTCCCTGTCGCCACAGAAGCCAAAAGTTAGCGGCCCATATCGCAGGGGCACACCCTAAGAGATTTTTTTACCTCCAATTGGGCCGAACTAGTCCTGCGTTTATGAGCCACAAATAATTGTCGAATGTCTGTTAAATTGGCTATTAAGTAAACTGTCTATTATCCGTCTATTTATTTATTAATTTATTGTCCTTTTTGTTTAATTACTTATTGCATCTTTATTCCCTTATTTATCGCGTATTTAATTATATATTTATTGATATATTTATTAATTTATTTATTCAATTATTCAATATTATTTACATTGTTAAATCCGGAATTCGGATTTGGCCAAATTTGCCTGCATTGGCGTATATATATATATATATATATATATATATATGTATATATATATATATATATATATATATATATATCTATATATATATATATATCAAATTCTAGCAACCAGAAGTAGCTAACATAGATTAACACACACCCACCTCTTTTTATTTTTATTGGAGCTCCGATAGGGTAGGACAGGGATTGAGGGAACATTAAGCAACAGTAAATCTGCGCCGTGCCCTATTTACAGTGGCATAAATCAATTTGTTTTCTTAATTCAGGAAGGGCGGGTACGTTGGTGCCGATAACACCGGGCCTGCCAGCTCGTCCGATCACTTGTGTGTATGTAAGTACGTTCGTATTTAGTGTTGTGTAGGTCGAATTGTTTTTGGATTTTTGTACCGTCTAGGGGCAGGGTTGAGGTTACCCACCCCTGAGAATACTGAGCTAGCTGAGGTTGCCCCCCCGAAAACACAAGACGTGTTACAAAATATGACAAGTGGACTGGAGCCGTGTTCGTTGAAACGGGTTCATTGATCAGTTAGCCATGCGTGATGAATTAAAAAAAAATAAATAAACCGAAAAGGTGATGCCTTGCAGAGCAGATTGACAAGAACACCAGCAAGGCCACCGGCGCCACTCCTAGGCGAGTTGAATCCACTACTCTGCGATTATAATTTACCGCCGGAAGACAGGAATGTTCCAGCTGAGCCGCGAGCCGTTATATAATTATTGGACGTAGGTGTACTACCGACAGTACATTAAAGTGGCCCAACGGTACCAAGCAAGGGTATAACGTCGCATAACGTGCGGTGATGAAAATCGCGAACAATTAGAAAGATGGCATAACAATAGAGTTTTTAGAGTAGGTATGGAAGTAGCATTACTTATTATATGGAAAAGTTTATTATAGTTGGATCATAAGATGCGAAATGGGTTATGGTTAGCATAGTTACTATTACAGGTTTTAAGAGAAAGCGGTAAAAAGTTTCTAGTAAATCTGCTAGGTGGTCTTTACGCCTGCAGCATTTCGACTTTCAGATCGAGCATAGGACAGGGGCGGCAAGTTGTCACTGGATTTAGAGCAGTTGCTGGGGATATAGACAGTAGCGTTTGAGTCGGAAGTGTATCGAGAAGCTGTGGGTACCCGAGTCGCTAAGTTCGACGCCGATAGAGCAGGCCCACGTAGACGCGAAGGCATCTCATGGAGGCTTGGCATAAATGCTCCATTTGTTGAGAAGGCAATTCTATTGGCCCAACATGGCAGCTCATGTGCGAGAATATGTAGGCAGATGCGAGGTATGGAAGGAAACGAAGGCGCCGAACCACCGGATGCAAGTCACAATAAGGCATGAGGTGAAGAAGGGAACGGCCCTTCCAGAAAATATATATCGATTTTCTGGGAAAGTATCCGCGGTCGACGAGCAGTCACCCCTGGATATTCGTTGTAGTCGATAATTTTTCGAAATTCAAGTTTCTGAAGGCCATGAAAGTTGCCACGGCAGAAAACGTAGTCGAATTTCTGATGCACGAGGTCTTTTTAAAATTCGGTGTCCCTGAGACGATCCACTCAGACAACGGCCGACAGTTCGGGTCAAAGAAGTTCGATAATATTATCGACTCTTTTGGAATCTCTCACATGAAAACGGCCATCTATTCTCCTCAGAGCAATGCACCTGAGCGCTTCAATCGCACGGTGTTGGCGGCGATCCGTTCATATTTGGAACAAGACCATCGGGAGTGTGATGCATTTCTGCCCGAAATCGAGGTAGCGATTCGCAATGCCGTCCACTCTGCAACTGGGGTAACACCGTTATTTTCAGTCTTTGGCCTGTGCAGTCTTTGGCATATGTACTTCAAAGGGGCTACAAACTTGCACAGAAGTTACGGTCCATGGGCGAACTCGAATCTTAGATTTGGGGGTGCAGGATACCATCCGGCTAATGCAGGAATAGGTGAAACAGCACCTACACAAAGTATTTGAGCGCAGTACGATAAGCGTGCGCGCAAGTTTCACGTGGTGCCACAATGCCTATCAGGTGAAAGATAGAGCCCAGATCGTTGTGTGTTGTCCATGCGAAGAATCTGAGGGTATAGAGAGGAGGTCAGGTGGGTGTGGCCTAAGTTGGGGTTTCCGTTATGGTGGGGCAACCAGGCGAACAGAGTCAACAAATGCGTACGGCAAGTTTAACCGTTCATAGCGGTGCATAACTCCAAATTGTCGTGTGGTGTTGCATTTGACTATCGCGCCATTTAATTATCGGCTGTTCAACGCTTCACGATTAGTGTGAGTTAACAGGGTCAAATTCAGAGTGACCAGAGAGACAGCAGGTGGGGACTGCCGAGGAGATGACAGACAGAAAAAAAGAAAATATATATATATATATATATATATATATATATATATATATATATATATATATCAAATTCTGGCCACCGGTGCGAAGCAGAAGTAGTTTTCATAGATTAACAGACCCCCACCTCTTTTTACTTTTATTGGAGCTCCGATAGGGAAGGACAGGGATTGAGGGAACATTAAGCAATAGTATATCTGCGCCGTTCCCTATTTACAGTGGCATAAATCAATTTGTTTTCTGAATCCATATTTGGCAAGATTACGCTCCTGTTCGATCCTTAAATCAATACAATGAAATTTTAAACGCCCGCCCAATAATTAAGTACTGCAATATAGCGGCAGAAACTGTCGATATAACATAAGGCAACAAAATGTTTATTTATTAAAATTCAATTTGTGAGCGAAACAAAAATGATGTAAGTGTAAGGCAGGGAGAATCACCGAGGCCATGGAATAAGTCGGCCCCCGAAACCACAATACGTTTTACAGAATTCCTTTAGTACTATTGAACATATATATATTTACGAGCATCCTAAGTCGTAAGAGTTGTGGCTGTATATGTAATTACAAATATTTTTTTTGTCATTATTAATTATTTTGGGGTTTATCGATCATTTGGAAAAGCCTTGATCTGCGTATGGTATACACGAACTTAAAAACCCAAATTGTAATCCCTAGCTCTTATTGCAGCACTTGCTGCCAATTGAATTATCAAATTTTTAAAACTGTAAAACACGTTTTCTTTAATAACTTCTGTATTTCGTAACAGATTTAGATGAATCTTAATGTAATAGATTCTTCAAGTGCTATAGTATACATAAATAATCATTTGAACCAAATTTTGTGTCTCTAGCCCTAATAATCTACGAAATAAGCTTTACAAATTTGAGGTTGTTGTAGATTTCTATCGATTTTGGGAAAACGGTGTGGGTTATCGATCATTTGAAATAAACTTGATCTGCGCGTGCGAGTCTATAGCCAAAAAATTGAAGTCTCTATCTCTTACAGTTTCAGAGATCGACGCGTTCATGCATACGGACGGACGGACGGACAGACAGACGGACATGGCTAGATCGCCTCGGCTGTTGATTCTGATTAATAATAGATATACTTTAAGCGGTCGGAGATTCTTCCTTCTGCTTGTTACATACAGAACCATTATAACCTTTTTAACCTAGAATAATAAGAAATAATCCAAATAAGAAGTACAGAATATATGCACATTCATAAGCGTGAGCTCTTTTTCGAATTCTCATGTGTGTTTCTAACCTCAGATTTTGACAGAGGCAATCAACACGCTGCTGTAGCTCGGTGCTAGAGGTGTTGCCTGGCGCGCTATCAGATGCGAGTTCGAATCTCGTTGCATCAACGGAGTTTTTGTTCTGTTTATTTAAATTTGTATTTTATTTTATTTTTGATTTCCCAAATTTAAACACACTTATTGGTCTAAGTGAAATTTAATGCTGGGACATTGTCGATTTGAAATATTCTGAACCCACAAAATGGGGGAAAGTTAGTATTTGCACACTCTCAAAAAACTTTCGCAGATCAACTGCAACCAAAAGAAAAGAAAATTTTGCGAGAAATTTGACAACTACGGCATACTAAAATTTATTTTTTTGTATTCTATTTTACAAAGTGCGACTGTGCTGTCGTGTGTAAGAATGGAGAGGGGTTTAATTAAGTGTATGTAATGACAGCTCGCTGCTGGGTTCAGGGTATCTCCTAGTCGGGCACACCCGACTTGAGCCATCTTACTTGTTTTCATCGTTCTTCTGTTAGAACACACTACTGAAAAATCAAATTACAAGTATATATATTATAATCATATTATTCCTAAATGTGCAATGATTCAAAAATATGAGATACGGTTTACCAATTTAAATATAACTTATAGATATGATGAAGAAATATATTTAACTCGTTTATGCTTTGAAATTTCTTAAACGACCCATCGACCAAATAATAAGGGATGCAAACCATCATATAGAAACATTTAAAAACAAGTAAGAATGCTCTAGTCAGAAGGGCCCGGATAGGGAATACCCTTAACCCAGGTATAGATTAAACGTTGCAAGTAACTTGCAAGGTCTAATTACTATGGTTGAAATGTATAACTACATATATATATATACTACTACACCATAATAAGCCTTTTTACATACATCTTAAATACTATATTCAAATATTTGCACTATCCTATACAAAGGTCCTGGCGCTAACGTCCTCGCTGGAAATATTTGAAAACGCCCAATCAATGTACGAGTCACAATTGGTAGTCGACGTGTTCAAATCTAACAACCACCTAAATTGCTTACCTATCAAATTATCATAGAGGGACCTATCAAATTAACTTAAGCATAAATTAAAATCTTCTAAAATAACACTATTATTATTTAAAAATTGATTTTGCTGTTTTAAACATAGCTAACGGATAAGTCGGACTTTTATAAACTACTAAGAAACCTATAGACTTATACCGAAATATGGCATATTCAAAAACGACTGATCCTGATATTTTTCAACCGCTTAACCAATAAAACATTGTTAACAATATTATTCCTAACGTAAATAATGATACCCCTTTTAGGTCACACTGCGTTAGGTATTATCTCGAAATTTTGACGGACAACAAAAGTAAACCCTGAAATGTCGATATCTTCGTTTGAGTATGTTGAGGCCTCAACGAAACATAGAACAGACGACTGAAGCATTAATCTGTTCGATCGAATCTCTTCAATATGACAGTGAATGCTTTCAGTATTATGAAAGAAAATATCTAGGGCGGAACGGTTTACCAAGTGATCATAATTTGATCGAAGTAGTTTTCCAGCCCGCAATTTCTCTATCTGACTTTGGACCTTATCATAATTTTTAAGATGTTTAGGACGAACAAAATCTCCTATAATAAATTACCCAGAAGCAGTTGTCGCTCTACTACATGCAACGTATATTGCACCACGTTGCATACGAGGGCAACTGTGAACCACCACTTTTCCGTACGTTGCTTCCTGACTTTTGTGGATATATATGGCTATACCTTCTGCAGGTACAATTAGAAACTGCATGAAGTTTTCTCAATCATTAGTTTACGCACTTCGCGACGGTAGTAGCCTCGTTAAGAAATGACTTGCTCTTAGTATAATTAGATATGAGAGATTTAATATTAATACTGATAGGAGCAATTACTTAATATAGTTATGCTATATTTCCCTTGAAGGGACGAGAATTTAGACATAGTGCTTATGGATTACGAATCATTTTGTATTCAAAATAAAGAGTTGATCTAGAGCAATCGTAGAAAATATAATAGTTTAGATGATAGTGATAGATCTTCAGGATTCTTTCGACAATGCAATTCAGGAAGAAAGAGGGGCAAATAGTGGCACTTAAGAGATAGAAGATGATAGATTTAGAGTGTTAGGATTGGCAGAAATAAATCCTAAGTTAATCCGATAATATTGCCGACACAGAAGATAGTAATGTCCAATTATAATAAAACATTCAGCTATACTGTCAGCTGAAAGATTGGCAAATATTGTTAGGCCTCTTAACTTAATGCAGAAAATATACCATACACATGTTTTGCACTATGCCAAACACAAATCCGCATTTAACGAATTTGTTGGAGGTGGTGCTTGTGTATGCAAATTTATTTATTTTAGCAATCTTTTCCGTAATGTACAATAGTAAGCCTGGAACTGATCCAAGTTCCTATGCCTTTTGCTAAAACTATAAAAAGATTCAAAATCGGCAAGGCATACATTTTCTGATGCGTTGGGACGCTGAACATAATGATCTAAAAGTCCCAGTTCAAATGTTGATGTTGAGTCTTCGGGTAAATTTTGCAACTGTTGCCTGGACTTAAGTATCATAAACCGATGCTCTGTCAATGAGGTATTTATATATACTTCAGCGTTACTGCTTTCGGACAAATGCATACCTAAACAGCAGTAAACGGCTTCCTGGGCAGATATCTCTGTACGTGAAATAAATGTATGCTCTATATATTGTATCTTTTGTTTTATAGTCACATTGCCCTTAGTAATCTCACTAACTGCTTCACGCATTAATTTAGAAATACCTCTCTGGGATTTGTTAATATAATTAACGACGTAATAGCATAGGTATCTAATATAAACTGAATATCTATATTGGCACGCTGCAGTAGAAGAAGGTTAGGATTATAAACGTTAAGCTTGATAGCAGCAAAAGATCGCTGTAAACATATTTGGGCTTCTTCAAACTGGACCTAAGTGCATTTAAGTAGCACTCATAACTAAGGTTAAGTTAGTCGTGAGAAAAAAAGTTATTTAAATCGCTAAGAAAATCTATGGCTTCACGATCAAACGGATAATCTAATAAGCCCTGTATTTTTTCAAAATATCTACGATACACATCTCTATTTAAAACTAACAGCCCGTCCTGCTAGTTTCTGCTGCCGAGAAGGCTATAAAAAATGACGGAAGACCGAATTGCCTAATCATGGCCATAAACTTATTTTTTTCTGCTTCCCTGTGAGCAGGAGACGTGCGAATACCTTTCAAAAACCTATAGCCATCACCGTGGCGTATTAAATTGTCTATGTGCTCTTCATTAAGAACGTTAGCCGCAGAAATGCCTTGATTGGCGCTATGCTTACGTAAGAAAGTATTGTTCCTGAAATTAATCATTTCCAACTTTTAATAGTTAAGTTTAGATTGTCTTCTATCTGCATTTCTACGTTCTGACCTAACTATGGTTGTAAAACTCTCTGAGCAGTTTCTTTTAATGCCAGCAAATATAGTTTGCAAGGCCAGCTCTTCTGGTTCACAATCTTCGATCATATCCAGGAGCTGGAACTATACTTTGCATGGCAATGTTTTCTATAGGGACATTTTCTAAAAGAGTTTCCTGTCGAGTTTCCAAGTCCCTATGATGATGCAACGAAGAGAACTTCGTCAGACGAAAAGGAAGCTAGCCACTGTTCGTTAATAGCTGTTTCGTGCATCCTGTAGAGCTCAGTGCTGACTAAAAAACGAATTGCATCAGCAACTTTGGAGGGCCTAACGGTTTCAGCCATGAAATCATGGCTATATTCCATCCTACGCTTAAGATGAATTTGAACTACCTCGGCTTCATTGAAAGCCCTTGAAAGGAACGTAACTACATTGGCAACTGGAATTGGAACATTGACCACTGGTACTTTAATTGCATTTTGGCGGCCATATCCTAAGGACTTAATTATCATAAAAGGAAGGCGTGGGGCAACAAGCCGTTCCTCTAAAGGCGTTAAGCCTTTCATACAATCCGGAAGATCGGGAAAATCTAAACCATTTTTAATGGAAGCCTTTGGTTTTTATTCCTAATTTAATGCTGCGACTGCATGTTTTGCAAAAAATATACCTATTATCAACAGATGGATATGTAGAGGATAGATATAAAATATCGAATCTAATAATATATTAAATACAGCTATTAGGCCATCTAAACTAATGCTTATAGCTTGAGATCTGCTATCTGGAAACGTACTCTCTTCTGGGCTGGCTTACTCTCTGCGACAAACTTTTATTGGCATCAAAAGCCTCCTGTCGTGCTTGAATTCAAGCACTTCGCCTCGCATTTGTATTTTTGCCAGATAAACTGGGTCTTGTCTGCGCCTCGATCGACGCAAAGTGTTGGGTAATTGCTCAAGCTGTCTAACTGGAGAATTAGTGAGTTGTGTAGCGCGTCGAACACTATCTGGTCCTTGTTTGTATGCCTGGGTAAATTGGGTCTTGTCTGCGACACGATCGTTGCGGAGAGTTTACTATTTGCTCTAGTTGTCTAACTGGAGAATTAGTGCGTTGTGTAGTGCGTCGAACGCTATCTCGTCCTTATTCGTGTGCCCTATAAACTGGGTCTTGTCTGCGATTTGATTGGCGCGAAGTGTTTTTGTTCCAATTTTCTAATTGGGGATTTTGTTTGACGAATTGCGTGCCGAATAGTATCTTGTCCTTGTTCAGTACTCTTAAAACTTAAATTATTTCGACGAATTTGATGACGTCGACTACCTCTAATTCTTTCTTGGCTAACTTGGCTAAATATTTCAACTCAATTCAAAAATATGTGTGTATGAACGTATCGTAACGTATTCTGCACAAATACATACAAATCACACAGCGAGGCTGCAGGTTTCTATTCAACAGCAACGACCGATATTGGCCGCCAAAAATTTGTTTTCGATTTTTTCTGCCCTTGCAAAAAACTTTCTTTTAGACGCAATTTCAAACCAATAACTATGTTCCTTAACTTTCACTTCCACTAATCAAATATCTCAAATTACTTAAAAAACCGAAAAAATCGCAAAAAATAGAACATTCGTAATCGGAAATCGACGTTACGCAGAAAAGTCGGCAAAATATTTCATTTTGATTATTTTATGTTTAGAAATAAATACGGTATAAAGTAAGGATCGTATTTTTGGTAAACGCAAATTTGAATAACTAGTGCTGAAAATTATTTTTCCCTTGCAGGCGCAATTTTGTATATTTTAAATATTTTTTAGAATATTAAACTCACAAATAAATTATACATTAATAATCCATTAATTTGATCTAATTTAATAGTTGCATTGTTTTAAAAAAAATGATAGTTCAATGTAATTTGATAGTAAAACCATAAACAACAAAATAGTAAAAAGTTACATTGGCTGCAGTTGAATTCACGTCTTAAAGTCTCCGCTTCGTTGTTTCCACTACGGAACCACATTCGCGTCTAGTAAGCTGGCCAAATTATAATATATAATATATATATATAATAAATACCAAATTTTTCCCATTTTGTTGATCCAGAATATTTCAAATCGCCGATGTCCCAGCATTAAGTTGCACTTGGACCAATAAGTGTGTTAAGTTTATAAAAATAAAATAAAATAAAAATTTAAATAAATAGTAAAAGGAACAATATGCAAATGCATAGCATAACATATTTTAGTTTAGTTCCGTTACTCCTTTTGCGTTCCCTTTTGTTGTTGTGTTTGCATTTGGCAAACAATTACTTGACAGTGCAAAAATAATGTAAATTTGGTTCACTTGATTCTTTTGCGCAGTTAAAATTAAATTCAAACTATTATTTTTGTGCGTTGTTATAAACAATACTTGTGTTAAAAATTTAATAAAAAAAGTTTTGAAAGTATATTTTTTCATACAAAATATGACATTCAAGGTAAAATTATGTGTGTTTTTTCATTTGGCAAACAATTGTTTGACAAACTGTATGTACATATGTATGTATGTGTGCACACGTCTGCGCTTGGAGCTTGCCACCACGTGGTTTGCCAATATACAAATACATTTTCTTCATTAACTTCTGTGTTTCATAACCGATTTTGATAAAATAGGTTTTTAATGCATTGTTATTGTATTATATACATTTATATGATGACGAGCAGCCTAAGTAGTCAAAATTATGGCTGTACTTGCACTTACAAATGTTTTTTCTATTAATGGGGGAAGATGGTGGAAGGCATTCCAAATCCGAAATGTTCGTAATCTGCTTATACTTTAAGAGATCACATTAAACCAAATTTGGCGCGCAGGTTTCTGAGATATGCTCAAGAAACCTCATCAAATAAGTATACATATACATTTATTTAAACCCCCCTGCATTCATATACACGACTCCACAGCCGCACTTAGTAAAATAAAATACAAATAAATAATAACAAGTAAGATGGGTACAGTCGGATGGGCCCGATTTGGAGGTACCCAGAACCCCACAGCAAGCTGTTACATACATCTAAACCTCTTTGCATTCATACACACATTCACAAAATCACACACACTCACACAGTCACACACACACACACACACACACACACACACACACACACACACACACACACACACACACACACACACACACACACACACACACACACACACACACACACACACACACACACACACACACACACACACACACACACACACACACACACACACACACACACACACCCAACAGTATGAACAATTCTAATACACCACAAACGACGGTAGAGGCAGAGATGGACAATGCATTTGCTAAGAGCAGCAGAATGGTTAGGTCATCAAACGACAGGCACAAGGCCGTAACCACCCCAGAAGGTAAAGGGTAGCATGGTGCTGCATGACCTTGGACGCGAAATTTCGCATCTTTTGGAGATGTTGGAGGATTGGAAAAGGCGTTCCATACAGCAGCCTATGCGTGATGCAATTGAAAGCATCAGAGCTGGTCATCATCAGCTGGTAGCCATCCAGCTGCACGACGAAGGCGGTGATCAGGACGCATCCTCACAGACATCAAGCACAAGCCTCAGCAGAAGATATTGCACAGCAGCTCTCACAGATCCTGATAAATGCGAAGTCGAACAGACGCGGAACACCCTGCTACCGGTGGACCGAGGAGATAAGCAACATGAGAAAGGCCTGCCAACGAGGGAGAAGACGTTTCCAAAGGTCAAGACGTCGCCAGGTTCGACGGTTCCAGGCTCGACGATGTCCGGCTGGCCAATCGAGAGCTGAAACTAGGTACAAGGGCGAGTAAGTCCTACTGCTTCAGACGCACATGCGAGTAGGCAGACATCAACCCCTGGGGGACCACCTACAAGGTCGTCACTAAGAAGTTAAAGTCCCAAGAAACGCTGAGAGAAACTTGCCCCATTTTGCTCCGCAGGATTGTTGAAGCGTTCCCCAGCATGCACAAATGGAGAAGAGGTAGGGCAGGAAACAACTAGGGAGGCAGTGATGGCAGCATGCAGACAAATAGGAGATATAAAGGCCCCATGACCAGACGGGATCCCAAATAAGGCCCTTAAGCTCGCGGTAGTATCCAGACCAGGCGTTTTCGTAGACGTGTACAATTACAGTCTCAAGGAGGGAGCCTTTCCTAAAAGATGGAAGCTGTAGCGGCTTATTCTCCTTCCCATAGGAAAAAATCCAATATAGGAGCCGTCAGGATACAGCCCAATATGCCTGCTGGACGCAGTTGGCAAAGGGCTGGAGAGAATACTTACAACCGACTTCTGGCAGTAGTAGAAGAGAAAAAGGCTCTTTCGGAAACCCAGTATGGATTCCGCAGGGCCCGCTATACGCCATTGGACGCCATTAAAGTAGTGGTCGATATTGCATCCAAGGCAATCGAGGGCGAACGACGGAGATGGAGCGTTTAACTCGGCGAACTGGATGCGCATCCGAGGAGCTCTTTCTCAGATAGGAATACCAATCTACCTACTGCGTATTATATCCAGCTATCTGTCGGATAGAGTGCTTGAGTACGAGACGGAAAAGGAACCAAAGAGGTATAAGGTGACAGCAGGAGTACCACAAGGATCGGTTCTACGGCCTCTTCTGTGGAACATTATGTATGTTGATGTCCTTAGAACGCAGCTGCCAACTGGATGCAGCCTTATTGGATTTGCCGACGACTTGGCACTAAAAGTAGAAGCAAAAGAAATCAGGGAACTAGAGGCGGCTACAAACACCGGAATAAAAAATATAGCAGGGTGGATGAAGAATGCTGGCCTGGACTTAGCGGGCTATAAAACAGAGGCAGTGCTCATCACAGGCAGGAAAAATGTGGAATTCATAAGTCTGCAGGTGGGTACCGAGACAATCACATCGAAGGAGTCCATAAAATACCTAGGTGTCATGATAGACAACAGACTGAGTTTCCGCTCGCACGTGGACTACGTTAGCAAAAAGGCGTCCGGGATACACGGAGCCCTCTCGCTGATGCTACCGAGCATCGGAGGACATGGCTAGCGTAATTGCCTCCATTCTGCTGTATGCAGCGCCCGTATGGGCGACTGCTGTAGCCAACAGTGTCGGCCTATAAAAAAAGATGACGGCGCCCTACAGACTCAGCGCACTGCGAGTCATATCAGGATACAGGACTGTATCCGACGACGCAGTACTCGTTCTGGCTGGAATGATCCCGGTAGAGATACTAGCAATGGAGATGGAAGCGATATACGCGGCTCGCACTTTGGCCAGAAACACTGTGCCTATAGAGGCCATTCGAAGAGCAGAAAGGCAGACATCGATTGTAAGATGGCAACTGAGGTGGGATATGACCACCAAAGGAAGATGGACTCACCAGCTAATTCCGGACATCGCGATGTGGATTGGACGAGGAAGGGGGGAAACAAATTTCCATCTGACTCAGTTTCTTACGGGGCATGGCGGGTATCGGAAGTTCCTGCACAAGTTTTGGTATGAGGATAGTCCAGAATGTGCAACGTGCCCAAACGCAAATGAAGAGCACGTGCTGTACCACTGCACGAGGTACAGGGGCAGGATTGACGGTCTTCCCCCACCGGAGGAGCTTGTAACGTACATGCTTGAGGCGGACGAAAACTGGAGAAAAGCCAGTCAGCTCATCATAAGCATCCAGAGCGATCTGAGATGATGCGAGAGAGAGCGGCGGCAAATGGAGGGTGCCTTAAAATAGGCAACCCGTCCCCGCGAAGTAATACCTGACGGTGATCCCGCGGGGAACGTAGTGTTCGGTGTCGGGGGTGTATTTAGTACGTAGGCGCTAACGTTGCCAGTCAATCGTGCTTGCTGTGGCACGGGTCACAGTATCTCACAAAGATTTTCACCTCTAGTAGCGCAACCATAAAAAAAAAAAAAATGCACACACACACACACGACACCTTGTGGTAAGCGAACAGTAGAATACTACCACAGCAAGTCATTGCTTGTCGTAAAAGGCGACTGAAATGACACGGGGATGTTCTGCAAGGAGAGGTGTCCCTTAGAGGCGGAAAGGATCTGGTTCCTTTTAATTTGGCAAGGGCCAGGCCGATTCCTTTCTAGAGCAGGAAATGCAACTCGTAACCTCCGGTAATATGCCAGGTATCTCCTGGATAGGCGCTACACACCAGTGGTGTGCTTAGTCAATACGACAACGCGACTATGGCTGAGACAGGCGACGTCATCCGTGACGGTCACACAACAGTGGAAAAAAGCCACCTCCAAAAAGGCACGGAAGAAGAAAGGAGTTCTCATGGAGAAGACGCGGCCCGACGCCATTGTCATCGCGACAAAGGGTGAAGCCAGCTACTTCGAGATACTTCGAAAGGTGAAGCACGACGAGAAGCTAAATTAGCTAAAATTAGGAGAACTCAGAAGGGTGAACTCCTACTGCAGCTGAATAGATCAGGTGAAGAGAATGCTGCATTTAAGAGCCTGGTTGGTGAATCCCTTGGAGAACAAGCGGAGATACGCACACTTACCCATCGGATCACGATTAAGTGTAAGGACTTGGACGAGATCATGACGAGGGCAGATATCTGCGAAGCGCTTAAAAGTCAGTGTGAGCTAGCAGAGGTAGTACCGAAGGACATCAAGCTGCGGAAAGCCTATGGACAGAAACAAACTGCTACCATTAGGCAGCCTGTGGAAAGCGCTCGGAAGGCTCTTTCAATTGGAGCACTGAAGGTAGGCTGGGTCACGTGTCGACTACGGGGGAGGATCAACATTACCAAATGTTTCAAATGCCTTAAATTTGGTCATATAGCAAGGCAGTGCAGGAGTGAGATCCACAGTTCTAAGCTGTGTCGGAGATGTGGTAAGGAGAACCATATAGCTAGGGACTGCAACCAGCAGCCGCAATGGCCGTATGTTCGGCCATTTGGGCGTTAGAAACTCCCCCACAGGATGTAAATGCGTCCTATGAAGGGTTTGTCCGAGTGAAGCTTAGAGGTGTCACCTTCTACAGCTGCTACGCCTCACCGAGCTGGGAGCTAGAACGTTTCCAAAGGATGTTGGCGAATATCAGGGGGACTCACGAGGCAGAGCCCCACTAGTAACAGCGGGCGATTTAAATGCCTGTGTCGTTGATTGGGGCAGCAAAGAGACAAACGCCTGAGGAAACTGATGGCACAGTTCTCATCGATGTACGTCGGGTTAGCAAACGACGGAAAGAAGCTAACGTACTGGAAGGCTGGTTGAGGACCCATTATCGACCTCACCTTTATGAGCAGCTCACTATGTAGTAGATCCACATGGAAAGTCAACGACGAATTTACTTTTAGCGACCATTAGACAGCTGGTCCCAAATG
This sequence comes from Drosophila colorata, assembly GCA_035041545.1. Lineage (NCBI taxonomy): Eukaryota > Metazoa > Arthropoda > Insecta > Diptera > Drosophilidae > Drosophila > Drosophila colorata. The sequence continues at coordinate 145,254 of JAWNLD010000010.1, read as the reverse complement.
GAAGGACAGCCAGTTTGACGAAGAAACCTTTTCGGACTTCCTGCGCCATTCCGAGTGGAATCCAGCACGAGCCTCAGCCGAAGATATGGCATAGCAGCTTTCACAGAGCTTGATAAATACGTGCGACTCATCCATGCCCAGAAGGGAGCCGAACAGACGCGGAACACCCTAATACTGGTGGACCGAGGAGATAGGCAATTTGAGATAGGCCTGCCTACAAGCGAGAAGACGTTTCCAAAGGTCAAGACGTCGCCAAGAGTTCGGTTCCAGGCTCGACGATGTCCGGCTGGCCAAGCGAGAGCTGAAACTAGGCACAAGGGCGAGTAAGTCCTACTGCTTCAGACGCATATGCGAGTAGGCAGACATCAACCCCTGGGGGACCACCTACAAGGTCGTCACTAAGAAGTTAAGGTCCCAAAAAACGCTGAGAGAAACTTGCCCCATCCTGCTCCGCAGGATTGTTGAAGCGTTCCCCAGCATGCACAAATGGAGAAGAGGTAGGGCAGGAAACAACTAGGGAGGCAGTGATGGCAGCATGCAGACAAATAGGAGATAGAAAGGCCCCATGACCAGAAGGGGTCCCAAATAAGGCCCTTAAGCTCGCGGTAGTATCCAGACCTGGCGTTTTCGTAGACGTGTACAATTACAGTCTCAAGGAGGGAGCCTTTCCTAAAAGATGGAAGCTGCAGCGGCTTATTCTCCTTCCCATAGGAAATAATCCAATATAGGAGCCGTCAGGATACAGCCCAATATGCCTGCTGGACACAGTTGGCAAAGGGCTGGAGAGAATACTTACAACCGACTTCTGGCAGTAGTAGAAGAGAAAAAGGCTCTTTCGGAAACCCAGTATGGATTCCGCAGGGCCCGCTATACGGTGGACGCCATTAAAGTAGTGGTCGATATTGCATCCAAGGCAATCGAGGGCGAACGACGGAGATGGAGCACTAAGGAGTACTGCGCTGCTGTGCCTCTGGACATCCGCAGTGCGTTTAACTCGGCGAACTGGATGCGCATCCGAGGAGCTCTTTCTCAGATAGGAATACCAATCTACCTACTGCGTATTATATCCAGCTATCTGTCGGATAGAGTGCTTGAGTACGAGACGGAAGAGGAACCAAAGAGGTATAAGGTGACAGCAGGAGTACCACAAGGATCGGTTCTACGGCCTCTTCTGTGGAACATTATGTATGTTGATGTCCTTAGAACGCAGCTGCCAACTGGATGCAGCCTTATTGGATTTGCCGACGACTTGGCACAAAAAGTAGAAGCTAAAGAAATCAGGGAACTAGAGGCGGCTACAAACACCGGAATAAAAAATATAGCAGGGTAGATGAAGAATGCTGGCCTGGACTTAGCGGGCCATAAAACAGAGGCAGTACTCATCACAGGCAGGAAAAATGTGGAATTCATAAGTCTGCAGGTGGGTACCGAGACAATCACATCGAAGGAGTCCATAAAATACCTAGGTGTCATGATAGACAACAGACTGAGTTTCCGCTCGCACGTTAGCAAAAAGGTGTCCGGCATACAGGGAGCCCTCTCGCTGATGCTACCGAACATCGGAGGACATGGCTAGCGTAGTTGCCTCCATTCTGCTGTATGCAGCGCCCGTATGGGCGACTGCTGTAGCCAACAGTGTCGGCCTATAAAAAAAGATGACGGCGCCCTACAGACTCAGCGCACTGCGAGTCATATCAGGATTCAGGACTGTATCCGACGACGCAGTACTCGTTCTGGCTGGAATGATCCCGGTAGAGATACTAGCAATGGAGATGGAAGCGATATACGCGGCTCGCACTTTGGCCAGAAACACTGTGCCTATAGAGGCTATTCGAAGAGCAGAAAGGCAGACATCGATGGTAAGATGGCAACTGAGGTGGGATATGACCACCAAAGGAAGATAGACTCACCGGCTAATTCCGGACATCGCGATGTGGATTGGACGAAGAAGGGAGGAAACAAATTTCCATCTGACTCAGTTTCTTACGGGGCATGGCGGGTATCGGAAGTTCCTATGGAAAATTAATTATTGAATAACTTCTAAACTAAAAGAATGATCGTTATGAAATGTTCAGTGCTTCATAAGATATTTCAAATCTATGTATAAACCAAAGCGCAAGTCTGTAGAATTTGATTTTCGTTTTCTTGATATGGGGAGCGAATGGGGGAGGTATCCAAAATCCAAAATATTCATTATCTGCGCATCCTACGAGCACATATTAAACATCATTTGATGGCTCTAGCTCTATTAGTCTCAGACATATGCCAAGAAAACCAAGTCTTAAAATCGATTTTTATCGATAATACTGAAACGGAGCAAGATATCGAAAAAAAATGATAAACTTGTACAGCGTATGGATTAGGAGAATCTATAGTCGTTTAGTTTACGTTTCTAGCTTTTGTTTTTTCCGAGCTCGCTGCGTTCATACAGACGGATAGACGGACTGACGGAAAGAAGAATTTCTTTCAATAAGGTTACTTAAAATCGGTTAAGAAACACAGAATCTATTAAAGAAAACGTGTGGTAAAATTTGACAAATTTGACAATACAATGTGCAGCAAATGCTCCAATAAGATCTAGGAATTCAAGTTTGGGTTTTTAACTTCGAGTATACCAAACGCAGATCAAGTCTATTTTTAATTATCGATAGCTCGCCCCGTTTTCTTACTATCGATATTTATTGGTTTTTTTGATCCGGTTTTTTTAGCATATCTTAGAAACTATAAGAGGTGAAGTCACCAAAATTGATTTAATGCATTCTCGTAAAGAATACGCAGATTATGAATATTTCGCATTTTGGATACCTGCCCCCATTCTTATGTTAGAACATACTGCTGAAAAATCAAAATACAAGTATATATTATAATCATAATATGTGCAATGACTTAAAAATATGAGATACGGCTTACCGATTTAAATCTAACTAATAGAAATGATGAGAAAATATATCTAACTCATTTATGCTTTGAAATTTCTTAAACGATGGGTACAAATAAAATAAATAAAAACTATTATAAAGCAATATTTTTAAAAAAATTGTCAGCAGTGTAAATAGGCTCCCATTACCAAAACTAAATTCAGTTTTAAATTTGACTTAAAGATGTACAGTACAGAAATGGGAATAATTTCAGAATATGGCTACACCTCTATCATAAAGAAAATTTACGATTTTCTATTAGAATTTGATGGAATGATTTTTCAACATCATCAACGGCTGATTTTGAATACAGATAATATTTCATCAAATACGAGAAATCTCGAATGATGTTGAGGTGATGTTGTACGTCACAATGAGGAGAACATTTAACAATATGTCCCTGGTTCCAGATTAGACAATAACTAGATATGATACCTGTGCCTGTCACTTTTATATTATACGTATAAAAAAACTATAACGCCCCTTAACACAGTACACTAAATTAAGTAAAATAATGATAAATACAACTTTTTAAATATAAGCCAGAAAAAAATTATAAACATTTTCTTATATTAACAAAACAATAAATGAATTGATAAAAAATCTGTAAAATGAAAACCTGTTGTCTTTCTATTATTCCATACATTACCTGAATACATGATTACCCCTTGACCCTTTCCACTCGCACACAGAATAGAACTGCTTACACTTATCAGTCGCCTATAGGCGTGACATTAACGATCCAACCTTTTTTTCTATCATTACCATCCATGTTCACACTCTTCAGAAACGGGAGAGAAAATTAAATATTTATACGAGTATTATAACTCACACCCCCGAAAACTCATAGCCCCTCCCATTTTAAATCTGAATTTTAATGACCGGTCCCTTATTAAACAGGTTTTTGGGTTGGGGGTGAGGCCAATGGTGGTAGGAATTCAAAATTCGATATATCTGTTATCTGCGTATTCTTAACGAGCACATATTAAGCCAAATTTTGGGGCTAAAGCTCTTATAGTTTCTCAGAAATGCTCAAAAACCGGTTCAAAAAAACCGATAAATATCGACAATATGAACACGCGACGGGTGATCGATCATTTTAAATAGCCGTAATTTGCCTATGATATACACGAACTTAAAAAACTGAACTTTAACCCCTAGATCTCATTGCAGCACTTGCTGCCAATTGGATTGTCAAAAGTGTCAAATTTTACCACACGTTTTCTTTAGTAACTTCTGTGTTTGCTAACCGATTTTGATGAATCTTAATGCGATAGATTCTTCTAGTGCTATAGTATATAAATATTTATTCAAACCAAATTTTTTGTCTCTAGCCCTAATAATCTACGAAATAAGCTTTACAAATTTGAGGTTGTTGTAGATTTCTATCGATTTTGGGAAAACGGTGTGGGTTATCGATCATTTGAAATAAACTTGATCTGCGCGTGCGAGTCTATAGCCAAAAAATTGAAGTCTCTATCTCTTACAGTTTTAGAGATCGACGCGTTCATGCATACGGACGGACGGACGGACAGACAGACGGACATGGCTAGATCGCCTCGGCTGTTGATTCTGATTAATTATAGATATACTTTAAGCGGTCGGAGATTCTTCCTTCTGCTTGTTACATACAGAACCATTATAACCTTTTTAACCTAGAATAATAAGAAATAATCCAAATAAGAAGTACAGAATATATGCACATTCATAAGCGTGAGCTCTTTTTCGAATTCTCATGTGTGTTTCTAACCTCAGATTTTGACAGAGGCAATCAACACGCTGCTGTAGCTCGGTGCTAGAGGTGTTGCCTGGCGCGCTATCAGATGCGAGTTCGAATCTCGTTGCATCAACGGAGTTTTTGTTCTGTTTATTTAAATTTGTATTTTATTTTATTTTTGATTTCCCAAATTTAACACACTTATTGGTCTAAGTGAAATTTAATGCTGGGACATTGTCGATTTGAAATATTCTGAACCCACAAAATGGGGGAAAGTTAGTATTTGCACACTCTCAAAAAACTTTCGCAGATCAACTGCAACCAAAAGAAAAGAAAATTTTGCGAGAAATTTGACAACTACGGCATACTAAAATTTATTTTTTTGTATTCTATTTTACAAAGTGCGACTGTGCTGTCGTGTTTAAGAATGGAGAGGGGTTTAATTAAGTGTATGTAATGACAGCTCGCTGCTGGGTTCAGGGTATCTCCTAGTCGGGCACACCCGACTTGAGCCATCTTACTTGTTTTCATCGTTCTTCTGTTAGAACACACTACTGAAAAATCAAATTACAAGTATATATATTATAATCATATTATTCCTAAATGTGCAATGATTCAAAAATATGAGATACGGTTTACCAATTTAAATATAACTTATAGATATGATGAAGAAATATATTTAACTCGTTTATGCTTTGAAATTTCTTAAACGACCCATCGACCAAATAATAAGGGATGCAAACCATCATATAGAAACATTTAAAAACAAGTAAGAATGCTCTAGTCAGAAGGGCCCGGATAGGGAATACCCTTAACCCAGGTATAGATTAAACGTTGCAAGTAACTTGCAAGGTCTAATTACTATGGTTGAAATGTATAACTACATATATATATACTACTACACCATAATAAGCCTTTTTACATACATCTTAAATACTATATTCAAATATTTGCACTATCCTATACAAAGGTCCTGGCGCTAACGTCCTCGCTGGAAATATTTGAAAACGCCCAATCAATGTACGAGTCACAATTGGTAGTCGACGTGTTCAAATCTAACAACCACCTAAATTGCTTACCTATCAAATTATCATAGAGGGACCTATCAAATTAACTTAAGCATAAATTAAAATCTTCTAAAATAACACTATTATTATTTAAAAATTGATTTTGCTGTTTTAAACATAGCTAACGGATAAGTCGGACTTTTATAAACTACTAAGAAACCTATAGACTTATACCGAAATATGGCATATTCAAAAACGACTGATCCTGATATTTTTCAACCGCTTAACCAATAAAACATTGTTAACAATATTATTCCTAACGTAAATAATGATACCCCTTTTATGTCACACTGCGTTAGGTATTATCTCGAAATTTTGACGGACAACAAAAGTAAACCCTGAAATGTCGATATCTTCGTTTGAGTATGTTGAGGCCTCAACGAAACATAGAACAGACGACTGAAGCATTAATCTGTTCGATCGAATCTCTTCAATATGACAGTGAATGCTTTCAGTATTATGAAAGAAAATATCTAGGGCGGAACGGTTTACCAAGTGATCATAATTTGATCGAAGTAGTTTTCCAGTCCGCAATTTCTCTATCTGACTTTGGACCTTATCATAATTTTTAAGATGTTTAGGACGAACAAAATCTCCTATAATAAATAACCCAGAAGCAGTTGTCGCTCTACTACATGCAACGTATATTGCACCACGCTGCATACGAGGGCAACTGTGAACCACCACTTTTCCGTACGTTGCTTCCTGACTTTTGTGGATATATATGGCTATACCTTCTGCAGGTACAATTGGAAACTGCATGAAGTTTTCTCAATCATTAGTTTACGCACTTCGCGACGGTAGTAGCCTCGTTAAGAAATGACTTGCTCTTAGTATAATTAGATATGAGAGATTTAATATTAATACTGATAGGAGCAATTACTTAATATAGTTATGCTATATTTCCCTTGGAGGGACGAGAAATTAGACATAGTGCTTATGGATTACGAATCATTTTGTATTCAAAATAAAGAGTTGATCTAGAGCAATCGTAGAAAATATAATAGTTTAGATGATAGTGATAGATCTTCAGGATTCTTTCGACAATGCAATTCAGGAAGAAAGAGGGGCAAATAGTGGCACTTAAGAGATAGAAGATGATAGATTTAGAGTGTTAGGATTGGCAGAAATAAATCCTAAGTTAATCCGATAATATTGCCGACACAGAAGATAGTAATGTCCAATTATAATAAAACATTCAGCTATACTGTCAGCTGAAAGATTGGCAAATATTGTTAGGCCTCTTAACTTAATGCAGAAAATATACCATACACATGTTTTGCACTATGCCAAACACAAATCCGCATTTAACGAATTTGTTGGAGGTGGTGTTTGTGTATGCAAATTTATTTATTTTAGCAATCTTTTCCGTAATGTACAATAGTAAGCCTGGACCTGATCCAAGTTCCTATGCCTTTTGCTAAAACTATAAAAAGATTCAAAATCGGCAAGGCATACATTTTCTGATGCGTTGGGACGCTGAACATAATGATCTAAAAGTCCCAGTTCAAATGTTGATGTTGAGTCTTCGGGTAAATTTTGCAACTGTTGCCTGGACTTAAGTATCATAAACCGATGCTCTGTCAATGAGGTATTTATATATACTTCAGCGTTACTGCTTTCGGACAAATGCATACCTAAACAGCAGTAAACGGCTTCCTGGGCAGATATCTCTGTACGTGAAATAAATGTATGCTCTATATATTGTATCTTTTGTTTTATAGTCACATTGCCCTTAGTAATCTCACTAACTGCTTCATGCATTAATTAAGAAATACCTCTCTGGGATTTGTTAATATAATTAACGACGTAATAGCATAGGTATCTAATATAAACTGAATATCTATATTGGCACGCTGCAGTAGAAGAAGGTTAGGATTATAAACGTTAAGCTTGATAGCAGCAAAAGATCGCTGTAAACATATTTGGGCTTCTTCAAACTGGACCTAAGTGCATTTAAGTAGCACTCATAACTAAGGTTAAGTTAGTCGTGAGAAAAAAAGTTATTTAAATCGCTAAGAAAACCTATGGCTTCACGATCAAACGGATAATCTAATAAGCCCTGTATTTTTTCAAAATATCTACGATACACATCTCTATTTAAAACTAACAGCCCGTCCTGCTAGTTTCTGCTGCCGAGAAGGCTATAAAAAATGACGGAAGACCGAATTGCCCAATCATGGCCATAAACTTATTTTTTTCTGCTTCCCTGTGAGCAGGAGACGTGCGAATACCTTTCAAAAACCTATAGCCATCACCGTGGCGTATTAAATTGTCTATGTGCTCTTCATTAAGAACGTTAGCCGCAGAAATGCCTTGATTGGCGCTATGCTTACGTAAGAAAGTATTGTTCCTGAAATTAATCATTTCCAACTCTTAATAGTTAAGTTTAGATTGTCTTCTATCTGCATTTCTACGTTCTGACCTAACTATGGTTGTAAAACTCTCTGAGCAGTTTCTTTTAATGCCAGCAAATAAAGTTTGCAAGGCCAGCTCTTCTGGTTCACAATCTTCGATCATATCCAGGAGCTGGAACTATACTTTGCATGGCAATGTTTTCTATAGGGACATTTTCTAAAAGAGTTTCCTGTCGAGTTTCCAAGTCCCTATGATGATGCAACGAAGAGAACTTCGTCAGACGAAAAGGAAGCTAGCCACTGTTCGTTAATAGCTGTTTCGTGCATCCTGTAGAGCTCAGTGCTGACTAAAAAACGAATTGCATCAGCAACTTTGGAGGGCCTAACGGTTTCAGCCATGAAATCATGGCTATATTCCATCCTACGCTTAAGATGAATTTGAACTACCTCGGCTTCATTGAAAGCCCTTGAAAGGAACGTAACTACATTGGCAACTGGAATTGGAACATTGACCACTGGTACTTTAATTGCATTTTGGCGGCCATATCCTAAGGACTTAATTATCATAAAAGGAAGGCGTGGGGCAACAAGCCGTTCCTCTAAAGGCGTTAAGCCTTTCATACAATCCGGAAGATCGGGAAAATCTAAACCATTTTTAATGGAAGCCTTTGGTTTTTATTCCTAATTTAATGCTGCGACTGCATGTTTTGCAAAAAATATACCTATTATCAACAGATGGATATGTAGAGGATAGATATAAAATATCGAATCTAATAATATATTAAATACAGCTATTAGGCCATCTAAACTAATGCTTATAGCTTGAGATCTGCTATCTGGAAACGTACTCTCTTCTGGGCTGGCTTACTCTCTGCGACAAACTTTTATTGGCATCAAAAGCCTCCTGTCGTGCTTGAGTTCGAGCACTTCGCCTCGCATTTGTATTTTTGCCAGATAAACTGGGTCTTGTCTGCGCCTCGATCGACGCAAAGTGTTGGGTAATTGCTCAAGCTGTCTAACTGGAGAATTAGTGAGTTGTGTAGCGCGTCGAACACTATCTGGTCCTTGTTTGTATGCCTGGGTAAATTGGGTCTTGTCTGCGACACGATCGTTGCGGAGAGTTTACTATTTGCTCTAGTTGTCTAACTGGAGAATTAGTGCGTTGTGTAGTGCGTCGAACGCTATCTCGTCCTTATTCGTGTGCCCTATAAACTGGGTCTTGTCTGCGATTTGATTGGCGCGAAGTGTTTTTGTTCCAATTTTCTAATTGGGGATTTTGTTTGACGAATTGCGTGCCGAATAGTATCTTGTCCTTGTTCAGTACTCTTAAAACTTAAATTATTTCGACGAATTTGATGACGTCGACTACCTCTAATTCTTTCTTGGCTAACTTGGCTAAATATTTCAACTCAATTCAAAAATATGTGTGTATGAACGTATCGTAACGTATTCTGCACAAATACATACAAATCACACAGCGAGGCTGCAGGTTTCTATTCAACAGCAACGACCGATATTGGCCGCCAAAAATTTGTTTTCGATTTTTTCTGCCCTTGCAAAAAACTTTCTTTTAGACGCAATTTCAAACCAATAACTATGTTCCTTAACTTTCACTTCCACTAATCAAATATCTCAAATTACTTAAAAAACCGAAAAAATCGCAAAAAATAGAACATTCGTAATCGGAAATCGACGTTACGCAGAAAAGTCGGCAAAATATTTCATTTTGATTATTTTATGTTTAGAAATAAATACGGTATAAAGTAAGGATCGTATTTTTGGTAAACGCAAATTTGAATAACTAGTGCTGAAAATTATTTTTCCCTTGCAGGCGCAATTTTGTATATTTTAAATATTTTTTAGAATATTAAACTCACAAATAAATTATACATTAATAATCCATTAATTTGATCTAATTTAATAGTTGCATTGTTTTAAAAAAAATGATAGTTCAATGTAATTTGATAGTAAAACCATAAACAACAAAATAGTAAAAAGTTACATTGGCTGCAGTTGAATTCACGTCTTAAAGTCTCCGCTTCGTTGTTTCCACTACGGAACCACATTCGCGTCTAGTAAGCTGACCAAATTATAATATATAATATATATATATAATAAATACCAAATTTTTCCCATTTTGTTGATCCAGAATATTTCAAATCGCCGATGTCCCAGCATTAAGTTGCACTTGGACCAATAAGTGTGTTAAGTTTATAAAAATAAAATAAAATAAAAATTTAAATAAACAGTAAAAGGAACAATATGCAAATGCATAGCATAACATATTTTAGTTTAGTTCCGTTACTCCTTTTGCGTTCCCTTTTGTTGTTGTGTTTGCATTTGGCAAACAATTACTTGACAGTGCAAAAATAATGTAAATTTGGTTCACTTGATTCTTTTGCGCAGTTAAAATTAAATTCAAACTATTATTTTTGTGCGTTGTTATAAACAATACTTGTGTTAAAAATTTAATAAAAAAAGGTTTGAAAGTATATTTTTTCATACAAAATATGACATTCAAGGTAAAATTATGTGTGTTTTTTCATTTGGCAAACAATTGTTTGACAAACTGTATGTACATATGTATGTATGTGTGCACACGTCTGCGCTTGGAGCTTGCCACCACGTGGTTTGCCAATATACAAATACATTTTCTTCATTAACTTCTGTGTTTCATAACCGATTTTGATAAAATAGGTTTTTAATGCATTGTTATTGTATTATATACATTTATATGATGACGAGCAGCCTAAGTAGTCAAAATTATGGCTGTACTTGCACTTACAAATGTTTTTTCTATTAATGGGGGAAGATGGTGGAAGGCATTCCAAATCCGAAATGTTCGTAATCTGCTTATACTTTAAGAGATCACATTAAACCAAATTTGGCGCGCAGGTTTCTGAGATATGCTCAAGAAACCTCATCAAATAAGTATACATATACATTTATTTAAACCCCCCTGCATTCATATACACGACTCCACAGCCGCACTTAGTAAAATAAAATACAAATAAATAATAACAAGTAAGATGGGTACAGTCGGATGGGCCCGATTTGGAGGTACCCAGAACACCACACATACATACACACATTCACAAAATCACACACACTCACACAGTCACACACACACACACACACACAGACACACACACACACACACACACACACACAGACACACACACACACACACACACACACACACACACACACACACACACACACACACACACACACAAAGAGTTGGGACCCAACAGTATGAACAATTCTAATACACCACAAACGACGGTAGAGGCAGAGATGGACAATGCATTTGCTAAGAGCAGCAGAATGGTTAGGTTACCGGTTGGCGAGCGCCCACCCATGACCCAAACGACAGATACAAGGCCGTAACCACCCAAGAAGGTAAAGGGTAGCATGGCGCTGCATGACCTTGGACGCCAAATTTCGCATCTTCTGGAGATGTTGGAGGAGTGGAAAAGGCGTTCCATACAGAAGCCTATGCGTGATGCAATTGAAAGCATCAGAGCTGGTCATCATCCGCTGGTAGCCATCCAGCTGCACGACGAAGGCGGTGATCAGGACGCATCCTCACAGACATCAAGCACAAGCCTCAGCAGAATATATTGCACAGCAGCTCTCACAGAGCCTGATAAATGCGAAGCCGAACAGACGCGAAACACCCTGCTACCGGTGGACCGAGGAGATAAGCAACATGAGAAAGGCCTGCCAACGAGGGAGAAGACGTTTCCAAAGGTCAAGACGTCGCCAAGAGTTCGGTTCCAGGCTCGACGATGTCCGGCTGGCCAATCGAGAGCTGAAACTAGGTACAAGGGCGAGTAAGTCCTACTGCTTCAGACGCACATGCGAGTAGGCAGACATCAACCCCTGGGGGACCACCTACAAGGTCGTCACTAAGAAGTTAAAGTCCCAAGAAACGCTGAGAGAAACTTGCCCCATTTTGCTCCGCAGGATTGTTGAAGCGTTCCCCAGCATGCACAAATGGAGAAGAGGTAGGGCAGGAAACAACTAGGGAGGCAGTGATGGCAGCATGCAGACAAATAGGAGATATAAAGGCCCCATGACCAGACGGGATCCCAAAAAAGGCCCTTAAGCTCGCGGTAGTATCCAGACCAGGCGTTTTCGTAGACGTGTACAATTACAGTCTCAAGGAGGGAGCCTTTCCTAAAAGATGGAAGCTGTAGCGGCTTATTCTCCTTCCCATAGGAAAAAATCCAATATAGGAGCCGTCAGGATACAGCCCAATATGCCTGCTGGACGCAGTTGGCAAAGGGCTGGAGAGAATACTTACAACCGACTTCTGGCAGTAGTAGAAGAGAAAAAGGCTCTTTCGGAAACCCAGTATGGATTCCGCAGGGCCCGCTATACGGTGGACGCCATTAAAGTAGTGGTCGATATTGCATCCAAGGCAATCGAGGGCGAACGACGGAGATGGAGCACTAAGGAGTACTGCGCTGCTGTGACTCTGGACATCCGCAGTGCGTTTAACTCGGCGAACTGGATGCGCATCCGAGGAGCTCTTTCTCAGATAGGAATACCAATCTACCTACTGCGTATTATATCCAGCTATCTGTCGGATAGAGTGCTTGAGTACGAGACGGAAGAGGAACCAAAGAGGTATAAGGTGACAGCAGGAGTACCACAAGGATCGGTTCTACGGCCTCTTCAGGGAACTAGAGGCGGCTACAAACACCGGAATAAAAAATATAGCAGGGTGGATGAAGAATGCTGGCCTGGACTTAGCGGGCCATAAAACAGAGGCAGTGCTCATCACAGGCAGGAAAAATGTGGAATTCATAAGTCTGCAGGTGGGTACCGAGACAATCACATCGAAGGAGTCCATACAATACCTAGGTGTCATGATAGACAACAGACTGAGTTTCCGCTCGCACGTGGACTACGTTAGCAAAAAGGCGTCCGGGATACACGGAGCCCTCTCGCTGATGCTACCGAGCATCGGAGGACATGGCTAGCGTAATTGCCTCCATTCTGCTGTATGCAGCGCCCGTATGGGCGACTGCTGTAGCCAACAGTGTCGGCCTATAAAAAAAGATGACGGCGCCCTACAGACTCAGCGCACTGCGAGTCATATCAGGATTCAGGACTGTATCCGACGACGCAGTACTCGTTCTGGCTGGAATGATCCCGGTAGAGATACTAGCAATGGAGATGGAAGCGATATACGCGGCTCGCACTTTGGCCAGAAACACTGTGCCTATAGAGGCCATTCGAAGAGCAGAAAGGCAGACATCGATGGTAAGATGGCAACTGAGGTGGGATATGACCACCAAAGGAAGATGGACTCACCGGCTAATTCCGGACATCGCGATGTGGATTGGACGAGCAAGGGGGGAAACAAATTTCCATCTGACTCAGTTTCTTACGGGGCATGGCGGGTATCGGAAGTTCCTGCACAAGTTTTGGTATGAGGATAGTCCAGAATGTGCAACGTGCCCAAACGCAAATGAAGAGCACGTGCTGTACCACTGCACGAGGTACAGGGGCAGGATTGACGGTCTTCCCCCACCGGAGGAGCTTGTAACGTACATGCTTGAGGCGGACGAAAACTGGAGAAAAGCCAGTCAGCTCATCATAAGCATCCAGAGCGATCTGAGATGATGCGAGAGAGAGCGGCGGCAAATGGAGGGTGCCTTAAAATAGGCAACCCGTCCCCGCGAAGTAATACCTGACGGTGATCCCGCGGGGAACGTAGTGTTCGGTGTCGGGGGTGTATTTAGTACGTAGGCGCTAACGTTGCCAGTCAATCGTGCTTGCTGTGGCACGGGTCACAGTATCTCACAAAGATTTTCACTTCTAGTAGCGCAACCATAAAAAAAAAAAAAAAATGCACACACACACACACGACACCTTGTGGTAAGCGAACAGTAGAATACTACCACAGCAAGTCATTGCTTGTCGTAAAAGGCGACTGAAATGACACGGGGATGTTCTGCAAGGAGAGGTGTCCCTTAGAGGCGGAAAGGATCTGGTTCCTTTTAATTTGGCAAGGGCCAGGCCGATTCCTTTCTAGAGCAGGAAATGCAACTCGTAACCTCCGGTAATATGCCAGGTATCTCCTGGATAGGCGCTACACACCAGTGGTGTGCTTAGTCAATATGACAACGCGACTATGGCTGAGACAGGCGACGTCATCCGTGACGGTCACACAACAGTGGAACAAAGCCACCTCCAAAAAGGCACGGAAGAAGAAAGAAGTTCTCATGGAGAAGACGCGGCCCGACGCCATTGTCATCGCGACAAAGGGTGAAGCCAGCTACTTCGAGATACTTCGAAAGGTGAAGCACGACGAGAAGCTAAATTATCTAAAATTAGGAGAACTCAGAAGGGTGAACTCCTACTGCAGCTGAATAGATCAGGTGAAGAGAATGCTGCATTTAAGAGCCTGGTTGGTGAATCCCTTGGAGAACAAGCGGAGATACGCACACTTACCCATCGGATCACGATTAAGTGTAAGGACTTGGACGAGATCATGACGAGGGCAGATATCTGCGAAGCGCTTAAAAGTCAGTGTGAGCTAGCAGAGGTAGTACCGAAGGACATCAAGCTGCGGAAAGCCTATGGACAGAAACAAACTGCTACCATTAGGCAGCCTGTGGAAAGCGCTCGGAAGGCTCTTTCAATTGGAGCACTGAAGGTAGGCTGGGTCACGTGTCGACTACGGGGGAGGATCAACATTACCAAATGTTTCAAATGCCTTAAATTTGGTCATATAGCAAGGCAGTGCAGGAGTGAGATCCACAGTTCTAAGCTGTGTCGGAGATGTGGTAAGGAGAACCATATAGCTAGGGACTGCAACCAGCAGCCGCAATGGCCGTATGTTCGGCCATTTGGGCGTTAGAAACTCCCCACAGGATGTAAATGCGTCCTATGAAGGGTTTGTCCGAGTGAAGCTTAGAGGTGTCACCTTCTACAGCTGCTACGCCTCACCGAGCTGGGAGCTAGAACGTTTCCAAAGGATGTTGGCGAATATCAGGGGGGAGTCGGGAGGCAGAGCCCCTCTAGTAATAGCGGACGATTTTAGTGCTGGGCCGTAGATTGGGGCAGCAAAGAGAAAAACGCCTGAGGAACTTGCTTGCTGGAACAGTTCTCATCGCTGGACGTCGGGTTAGCAAACGACGGAAAGAAGCTAACGTACTGGTGTAGCATGTGCATATATCGAGTAAACACTGTAACACTTTGTTGCAATGCAACTCTCTCTCTCTCTTTATATATAAGTAATACATAAGACAGCCGCTCCGCTGCCGACAGCGCAGCCACGCGGTTTTAGGCTAAGCTCAAATATGTTAGAGACTAAAGGGCATTCTGAATAAAGTGTCAAAGAGGAACACAAGTTCCTATGCTGAGAAACTTATCGAGTAAACTTTATTTCTACATGGCAACCGTGACATTGTAACGATCATGTATATGTTACAAATAAATAAAAGCAATAAATAAAGAGTGCAATGTACAGTGTGGCAAGAGCATTTATTGAATAATATGAAATGAAATTAAATGAAAAATGAAGAATGAAATATCTGCAACAATGAAAGCCTGATAGACAAACTAAACCACCGTTATTTGTGATATCCTCTTTTGAGCGATTCTTGAGACTTTACCTTGGCAAACAGAAAAAAACGAACAAATAAATATTTAAAGTAAAGTACAGCGGCGTGTAAAAACACTAAAATGTCGTCATTGCAAATGTTTTTTTCCTGTTCTGTGTGCATCTTTTAATTGGAAAAGTTTTTGAAGCACTTTTTACACAAATTTCGTTTACAGTTCCTGAGTAACCATGCTGATAACGAAGTGAACAAATCGCGCTCCAAACGGTAAACGTGCATTAATCTAATTTGTACTCAATCTTTTTTGTCGCATTTACTGGCAGAAACAAAGAACAGCAACAACAACCAGTTTTTCCGCCTGCTGCATTGACACTACACATGCATATCTAGAACATTATATGAGCGACTTCATAGACGAAGACGCTGCTCCTGTCGAGCAAAGGGACGCACCGACAATCAAAGAATATTTGGTGTCCAAACGCGGGACCACGCCCACTCACAATAGCTGAATACAGGACAAGGCAGGAAAAGAAGCCTACAAAGAAGACAAATAGGGGCGGCCGAGTCAAGCGGCTGCTGCAACAAACACGTTTGGAGCTGGATATACAGAAGACTTATGCAGACGAAGAAGACCGACAACGCTGCCAAGAGCGTATCAACGAGTTAAACAAACAAGTTCGCAAAAATATAAAAAGAGGGAAGTAACGCAAAAGGGCTGCGGAAATGCGAATGCCTCACTTTGCCCGAACTATAAGTTCCCCATCAAGTTGACGCACCTTTAAAGTACAACTTGGAAAAAATAATAACCACTGATAAGCTGTTACTAAAAACATAGGATTGGTATAGAATTGTATAACTTTTAAATTATGTAAACCAATCCTATGTCAACTAAAAACCATAACATTTCCACGTCTCTGGCACTGGATCACATCCAGTACCATTAGTAATATATATATATATATTTCCATGAAATCTTTTATACACTCAAAATAATCATTCCAACTAGAACAATATGTGGTAAGACCACGCCACATTTAGAAACACAGATAGTACTTTTATCATTGCTTGTAGCCCTAACGGCTTGAATTTGATATTAAAAGTGTATCTTATGTATAAACAAACATTGAAGTCGTGCAAATGGCTTAGATACTGTTTAAAGATATAATAACATGAACATGCAAACAAAAATAATTGAATTTTACAGAAATAATCAAAATTTCATTATACATTAATTGCAAATTCTGAGTCAGTATAAGGAATTCATCTCAATCAATGATTTTGAGAACGAATATATTGGCAAGTATGGGAATTCAACATCCTCTTTGATACATTGCAATAAAATAGAAAAAGGTATCGTCTTACAAACGTTACCATACGTTCATGTTAAGGTTATTAGCGAAGTCAATCCAATGCTAGGGTTAGCAACAATTTTTCAGGTCTGTCTGCACCGTTAATCCATTTCACTCATAATATGGAATGGAATATATTAGCTAATAAAATAAATACCTTTAAAGACAAATTCGAAAAGTCATATGTATTAACAAAGATACAACAATCTAATATACCATATTAATACGTTAATAACCCATTACAACAATATTGTCGATATTGTTAATAAATATAAAGATAAACTTACAGAAGAACACGGCAAGCAGTGTCAACAACTTTTACAATCTCTAAATACAAGATTGCAAAATATTGGCATCAGAAGAAACATTGAGATAAACATTCATGATGATTTAAAACTTCATGCTACGTTTAATGAAAGTCATCTTGAAGAAGTGAATGAATCAAACCCAACAATCGACACAGAATCTGGCAGTGAACTTGAGACACTGGAAGAATCCACTAATACTGACACAAACATGGCACAAACACTGGTAGAATTTCTTAAGTTAGCCAGTCGTACCTGAGTTCGATGGAAATGCAAAGAATCTACAAAGTTTCAAAGACGCATTGAATCTAATCGATTCCCTAAAAGGCGTACATTAAACATCAGTAATCAATCTTATAAAGACTAAGTTGAAGGGTCATGCAAGAAATCTGATAAGTAATGAACAAAAAATTGTTCAAACAATTGACAAATTAACAGTCAAAGTTAAAGGAGAGTTAGTAAATGTAATTTATGCAAAATTACTAAATCTACAACAAACAAATAAAACAGCCAATCAATACTTTCAAGGAGTAGAAAAGTTGACAAAGTCTCTGGAAGGAGCTTATATCAACGATGTCATCAGATCTAGCCCCTAAGTACTGCACAACGCTTGCTGTCAAGGCAATGACTTAAAACTGTTCCATTGATAAGGTAAAACTTATCATGCAGGCTGGCACATTCAGCGTCATGAATGAATGTCAAAAGCCTCAGCAGACGATATGGCACAGCAGCTCTCACAGAGCCTGATAAATGCGTGCGACTCATCCATTCCCAGACAGAAGCCGAACAGACGCGGAACACCCTGCTACTGGTAGACCGAGGAGATATGCAACCTGAGAAAGGCCTGCCAACGAGCGAGAAGACGTTGTCAAAGGTCAAGAGGTCGCCAAGAGTTCGGTTCCAGACTCGACAATTTCCGGCTGGCCAAGCGAGAGCTGAAACTAGGCATAAGGGCGAGTAAGTCCTACTGCTTCAGATGCATATGCGAGGAGGCAGACATCAACCCCTGGGGGACGGCCTACAAGGTCGTCACTAAGAAGTTAAGGTCCCAAGAAACGCTGAGAGAAACTTGCCCCATTCTGCTCCGCAGGATTGTTGAAGCGTTTTCCCCTGTATCCCCAAATGGTGGAGGCCAGCTCCACATTTGAACTAGAGGTAGGGCAGCAAACAACTAGCAGCATGCAGACAAGAACCAGGACCGGACGGGATCCCAAATAAGGCCCTCAAGCTCGCGGTAGTATCCAGACCTGGCATTTTCGTAATCGTGTACAATTACTGTCTCAAGGAGGGAGCCTTCCCTAAAAGATGGAAGCTGTAGCGGCTATTCTCCTTCCCAAAGGAAATAAGCCAATAGGAAGGAGCCTGCTGGACACAGTTGGCAAGGGGCTAGAGAGAATACTCTACAACCGACTTCTGGCAGTAGTAGAAGACAAAAAGGCTCTTTCGGAATCCTAGTATAGATTCCGCAGGGCCCGCTCTACGGTGGACTCTATTAAAGCAGTGGTCGATTTTGCGTCCAAGGCAATCGGGGACATCCGCAATGCGTTTAACTCGGCGAACTGGATGCGCATCCGAGGAGCTCTTTCTCAGATAGGAAAACCAACCTACCTACCGCGTATTATATCCAGCTATATGTCGGATAGAGTGCAGGAGTACGAGACGGAGGAGGGACCAAAGACGTATAAGGTGTCAGCTTTATGTATGATGATGTCCTCAGAACGCAGCTGCCGCTTCCTCGTAGGCTCGATGTAGAGTCTCCTATAAATCTGTAATTTGTCGGACCTATCCAGTGGCTGTATGGCTGCGTCGTTTATGTCCACTAGTTTGCGACACTGGCGATAGTTGTTGCCATGTAGAAAATAAGCTTAAAAAATTACAGGTTGTTGTAGATTTATATCGATTTTTAAAAAATAATGTGGGTTATCGATCATTTGAAATAAAATTTATCTGCGCGTGCCATGGACGAGTCTATAGCCGAAAAGTTGAAGTCTCTAGCTCTTATTGTTTCCGAGATCGACGCGTACATACAGTCGCACGGACGGACGGACAGACAGGCAGACATGGCTAGATCGACTCGGCTGTTGATCCTGATCAATAATATATATATACTTGATTGTGTCGGAGATGCCTCCTTCTGCCTGTTACATACATTTGCAGAAAACCATTATACCCTTTTTAGCCATTTTCAATGGGTTGAGTATACAAGCAAGTAAGATGGCTCTATTCGGGAGTGCCCGACTAGGAGATATACTGAATAAATAATTAAACCCCTCTGTATTCATACACACGACACCACAGTCTCTTTAAGTACAATATAAAATAAAACAAACAAAAATAAATAATACAAATAGAATTTAATATTTGCAGACAAATTTGAGTATGCCGTAGTTCTGAAATTTCTTGCAAAATTTTCACAGAATAGGAAACTATATCTTTCAAATGTTGGTAGCAGTTGATGTGCGAAAGCTTTTCGAGAGTGTGCATGCCAAGTGCCAATTTTTCCCTGTTTGTTTCAATAGAATATTTAAATTGCCGATGTCCGGCATTAAGTTGCACTTGGACCAGTAAGTGTGTTAAGTTAAAAATAAATAAATAAACAGTACCAAGAAACTCCGTTGAAACAATCCTCACAGACATCACCGCTTTTCCGAATAGCGGCGGAGCCAAAGACGAAGCAAGCAATCGGCGCCCGAACTCCCCACACGAAGAGATGCAAAGGAGACGTGGAGAAACAAGCTCCCCCAGGCGTTGAAGCCGAAAACGTACCCTCCGGCGGTGAGGACACACAGGCGACGCCAATCGTGACGGTCATACAACAGTGGAAAAAAGCCACCTCCAGAAAAGCACGGAAGAAAAAAGGAGTTCTCACGGAGAAGACGCGACCCGACGCCATTGTCATCGCGACAAAGGGTGAAGCTTCGAGATACTTCGAAAGGTGACGTACGACGAGAAGCTGAACGGGCTCGGAGAGGCCATAGCTAAAATTAGGAGAACTCAGAAGGGTGAACTCCTACTGCAGCTGAATAGATCTGGTGAAGAGAATGCTGCATTTAAGAGCCTGGTTGCCGAATCCCTTGGAGAACAAGCGGAGGTGCGCACACTTACCCAATGGATCACGGTCAAGTGTAAGGACTTGGACGAGATCACGATGAGGGAAGATATCTGCGAAGCGCTTAAAAGTCAGTGTGAGCTAGCAGAGGTCGTACCGGAGGACATCAACCTGCGGGAAGCCTATGGACAGACACAAACTGCTACCATTAGGCAAGCGCCTGTGGAAAGCGCTCGGAAGGCTCTTTCAATTGGAGCACTGAAGGTAGACTGGGTCTGGTGTCGACTACGGGAGAGGATCAACATTACCAAATGTTTCAAATGCCTTTATCTTGGCCACATAGCAAGGCAGTGCAGGAGTGAGATCGACAGGTATAAGCTGTGTCGGAGATGTGGTAAGAACTGCAACCAGGAGCCGCAATGTATGTTCTGCAAGGGCAAGCGCGAAGACTGGAAGCACGTTGCCGGCAGTGGCAGGTGCCCACTGTTCAGGAGCGCTATCGCAAAACGCTCAAAATTAAGTGTACGCAGTTGAATCTTAACCACTGCGAGGCGGCTCAGTCCCTCCTGAGACAAGCTGTGAGAGAGAGGAGTACGGAACTCGTCCTCATTTGCGAGCCACATAAACCGATTGCAGGAAGCGGTTGGGTGACTAGCAGGTGCAAGAAGGATGTAAATGCGTCCTGTGAATTTTTTGTCCGAGTGAAGCTTAGAGGTGTCACGTTCTACAGCTGCTACGCCCCAACGAGCTGGGAACTAGAACGTTTCCAAAGGATGTTGGCCAACATCAGAGAGGCAGAGCTCCACTAGTAATAGCGGGCGATTTTAATGCCTGGGCTGTGGATTCTGGCAGCAAAGAGACAAACGCCTGATGAACTTGCTTGCTGGAACAGTTCTCATCGATGGACGTCGGGTTAGCAAACGACGGAAAGAAGCTAACGTACTGGAAGGTTGGTTGAGGATCCATTATCGACCTCACCTTTATGAGCAGCTCACTATGTAGGAGATCCACATGGAAAGTCAACGACGAATTTACTTTCAGCGACCACCAGGCTCACATTCACATCGACATCGGTGGAGGAAGACGCTTATACCAGCGAGGCAAGACAACCGGTCCCAGATGGAAAGACAGCCAGTTCGACGAAGAAACCCTTTCAGACTTCCTGCGCCATTGCGAGTGGAATCAAGCACAAGCCTCAGCCGAAGATATTGCACAGCAGCTCTCACAGAGCCTGATAAATGCGTGCGACTCATCCCTGCCCAGAAGGAAGCCAAACAGACGCGGAACACCCTGCTACTAGTGGACCGAGGAGATAAGCCAACGAGCGAGAAGACTTTGTGAAAGGTCAAGAGTTCGGTTCCAGGCTTGACGATTTCTGGCTGATTTTTATCGATAATAATTAAACGGAGCAAGATATCGAAAAGAAATGATAAACTTGTACAGCTTATGGATTAGGAGAATCTATAGTCGAACATTTTAGGTCTCTAGCTTTTGTAGTTTCCGAGATCGCTGCTTTCATTCAGACGGACAGACAAACGGGCGGGGTCGGAGATGCCTCCTTCTGCCTGTACATTTCCAATGGGTTCAGGGTATAAAATTAATGCTCGCGCTTCGCGCTCCGCACATTTTAGTATGGCGTAGTTGTGAATTTGTTCGCAAAATTTTCACAAAATAGGAAATTACAAGTATATTATTTAAATGTTTGTTGCAGTTGATCTGCGATAGCTTTTTGAGGGAGCGCATGCCAAATGCAAATTTTTCCCGATTTTGTTCCTCCGGAAATCACCGATGTCCTAACATTAAGTTACACTTGAACAAATGAGTATATTAAATTTAAATAAGCAGTAGAAAGATCTCCGTTGATACAAGCCAGATTCGAACCCGCGTCTGATATCGCGAAGGGCAACATCTCTACCACAGCTGCATTTGAATTGCCTTCGTCAAAATCTGAGATAAGACACACACGTACAACCAATCGCTTGAGAATTCGGAAAAGAATGTGCATACACATATGTATGTATGTATGTATGGGTGCACACGCATGCAGAAAACGTCTGCGCTTGGCGCTTGCCACAACGTGGTTTGCCAGTATACAAATACATTTTCTTTAGTAACTTCTCTGTTTCATAACCGATTTTGATAAAAAATGCTTTTAATGCATTCTTAATGTACTGTAGTACTTTTAGATAATGAAGAGCAGCATATGAAGTAAAAATTGTGAACTATGTTGCAATTACAATTTTTTTTTTTCTGTTAATGGGGAAATATGGAAGATTTACGAGAACATTAAACCAAATTTGGTTGCGATGGCTCTTATAGCTTCTGAGATATGCTCCAAAAACCGGATAAAACAAGTAAGATGGCTCTAGTCGGCTGTCCCCGACTAGGAGATACCCTGAACCCAGCGACGAGCTGTCGTTATATACATTTAAAGCCCTTTGCATCCATACACACATTCATAAAGTCACACACACACACACACAACACCGTGTGGTAAGCGATCTGTAGAATACTACCACAGCCAGACATTGCTTGTCATAAAAGGCAACTGAAATGATACGGGGATGTTCTGCAAGGAGAGGTGCCTTTTAGAGGCGGAAAGGATCTTGTTGCTTTTAATTTGGCAAGTGCCAGGCCGATTCCTTTCTAGAGCAGGAAATGCAACTCGCTACCTCCGGCAATATGCCAGGTATCCCATGGATAGGCGCTACACACCAGTGGTGTGCTTAGTCAATTCGAGAAGGCAACTATGGCTGAGACCAGTAAGGCCTTAGGTTGGAAAACTGGACCCCCCTATGTTTTGACAACCCCTAGGCTGACGGAAACAGTTGACTAGCACCTCAGTAAGCGGAGTGAAATCCAGCTGAAAAGGCAGCTAGATTAAGGCTGTTTCCGGCCCCGTCCCGTGAAAAATCAAAATCTTTATGGTACGTTCCTTTCTTCGTCACCATTAAGTTGGCGGTGCAGGCTCAGTTGAGACACTCCTGACTAACGCGCATTCGGCTTTGAACTCACGACCCCATAAGGGCGCGATTCAACCCTTGCATGGACTCTCTGCTTGCACAGACAACCATGGAATTAGAACGCGTTTATACATCGAGCAAGGATAGCGGCACAGAGTTGGGACCCAACAGTATGAACAATTCTAATACACCACAAACGACGGTAGAGGCAGAGATGGACAATGCATTTGCTAAGAGCAGCAGAATGGTTAGGTCATCAAACGACAGGCACAAGGCCGTAACCACCCCAGAAGGTAAAGGGTAGCATGGTGCTGCATGACCTTGGACGCGAAATTTCGCATCTTTTGGAGATGTTGGAGGATTGGAAAAGGCGTTCCATACAGCAGCCTATGCGTGATGCAATTGAAAGCATCAGAGCTGGTCATCATCAGCTGGTAGCCATCCAGCTGCACGACGAAGGCGGTGATCAGGACGCATCCTCACAGACATCAAGCACAAGCCTCAGCAGAAGATATTGCACAGCAGCTCTCACAGATCCTGATAAATGCGAAGTCGAACAGACGCGGAACACCCTGCTACCGGTGGACCGAGGAGATAAGCAACATGAGAAAGGCCTGCCAACGAGCGAGAAGACGTTGTCAAAGGTCAAGACGTCGCCAAGAGTTCGGTTCCAGGCTCGACGATTTCCAGCTGGCTAAGCGAGAGCTGAAACTAGGCATAAGGGCGAGTAAGTCCTACTGCTTCAAACGCATATGCGAGTAGGCAGACATCAAATCTGGGGGACCACCTACAAGGTCGTCACTAAGAAGTTAAGGTCCCAAGAAACGCTGAGAGAAACTTGCCCCATCCTGCTCCGCAGGATTGTTGAAGCGTTCCCCAGCATGCACAAATGGAGAAGAGGTAGGGCAGGAAACAACTATTGAGGCACTGATGGCAGCATGCAGACAAATAGGAGATAGAAAGGCCCCATGACCAGACGGGATCCCAAATAAGGCCTTTAAGCTCGCTGTATCCAGACCTGGCGTTTTCGTAGACGTGTACAATTACTGTCTCAAGGAGGGAGCCTTCCCTAAAAGATGGAAGCTGTAGCGGCTTATTCTCCTTCCCATAGGAAAAAATCCAATAGAGGAGGCGTCAGGATACAGCCCAATATGCCTGCTGGACACAGTTGGCAAAGGGCTGGAGAGAATACTTACAACCGAATTCTGGCAGTAGTAGAAAAGAAAAATGCTCTTTCGGAAACCCAGTATGGATTCCGCAGGGCCCGCTATATGGTGGACGCCATTAAAGCAGTGGTCGATATTGCATCAAAGGCAATCGAGGGCGAAATACGGAGATGGAGCACTAAGGAGAACTGCGCTGCTGTGACTCTGGACATCCGCAGTGAGTTTGACTCCGAGGTGCTCTTTCTCAGATAGGAATACCAACCTACCTACTGCGTATTATATCCAGCTATATGTCGGATAGAGTGCAGGAGTACGAGACAGAGGAGGGACCAAAGACGTATAAGGTGTCAGCTGGAGTACCACAAGGATCGGTTCTAGGGCCGCTTTTGTGGAACATTATGTATGTTGATGTCCTCAGAATGCAGCTGCCAAATGGATGCATCCTTATCGGATTTGCCGACGACTTGGCACTAAAAGTAGTAGCAAAAGAAATTTGGGAAATAGAAGCGGCTACAAACACGTCTGCAGATGGGAACCGAGACAATCACATCGAAGGAGTCCATGAAATACCTAGGTGTCATTATAGGCAACAGGCTGAGTTTCCGTTCGCACGTGGACTATGTTAGCAAAAAGGCGTCCGGGATGCAGGAAGCCCTCTCGCGGATGCTACCGAACATCCCACCTACAGCCGGACGAAGGCTACTTGCTACGGTTGCTGTATGCAGCGCCCGTTTGGGCGACTGCTGTAGCCAAGAGTGTTGGCCAAAAAAAAAAGATGACGGCGCTCTACAGACTCAGCGCAAAGCGTAGCACTCGTTCTGGCAGGTATGATCTCAGTAGATATACTAGCAATGGAGATGGAAGCGATATACGCAGCTCGCATCTTGACCAGAATTACTGTGCCTATAGAGGCCATTCGAAGAGCAGAAAGGTAGGCATCGATGGTAAGGTGGCAAGTGAGGTGGGACATGCCCACCAAAGGAATATGGACTCACCGGCTAATCCCGGACAACAAGATGTGGATTTGACGAGGAAGGGGGGTAACTCATTTCCATCTGATTCATTTTTTTACCGTATCGGTATCGGAAGATCCTGCACAAATTTAGGTACGAGGATAGCCCTGGATGTCCAACTTGCCCAAACGCAAATGAAGACCCGGAACACGTGCTGTACCACTGCACGAGGTACAGGGATAGGACTGACGGTCTTCCCCCACCGAAGGAGCTTGTAACATACATGCTTGACGCTGACGAAAACTGGAGAAAAGCCAGTCAGCTCATCATAAGCATCCAGAGCGATCTGAAAAGATGCGAGAGAGAGCGGAGGCAAATGGAGGGTGCTTTAAATAGGCAACCCGTCCCCGCGAATCAATACCAGACGGTGATCTCGCGGGGAACGTGGTGTGTGGTGTCGGGGGTGTATTTAGTACATAGGCGCTGGCGTTGCCAGTGAATCGAGCATGCTGTGGCACGGGGCACAGTATCCAAAAAAAATTTTTTTTTTAAAAAACACACACAAGTTGCGCTCTTTGCACATTGGCTGCGCTTGGCCCAACTATGGAAAATTAGTTCTTGAATAACTTCTAAACTAAATGATTGATCGTTGTGAAATTTTCAGTGCTTAATAAGAGCATCCAAATCTATATACAAATCAAAGCGCAATATATATATTGTAATATTTGATATGCGTTTTCTTGATATAGGGGGCGAATGGGGGTAGCTATCCAAAATCCGAAATATAAATCTGCCTATCCTTAACGAGCACGTATTAACGAGCACAAATTTTGTGGCTCTAGCTCGTATAGTTTCTGAGATATGCCTAAAAAACCGGATCAAATCAACCGATAAATAACGATAATAATAAAACGGGGTGGGTTATCGATAATTTTAAATAGCCTTTATCCGCCTATGGTATACACGAATTTAAAAAACTAAACTTTAACCCCTAGATCCTATTGCAGCATTTGCTGCCAATTGGATTGTCAAATTGGTCAAATTTTACCACACGTTTTCTTTAATAACTTCTGTGTTTCTTATCCGATTTTGAGGAATCTTAATGCGATAGATTCTTCTAGTGCT
Source organism: Drosophila colorata (assembly GCA_035041545.1). NCBI lineage: Eukaryota > Metazoa > Arthropoda > Insecta > Diptera > Drosophilidae > Drosophila > Drosophila colorata. The sequence continues at coordinate 118,705 of JAWNLD010000010.1, read as the reverse complement.
TTAGTATATATAAAAAATCCATTTGAACCAAAACCTACGAAATAAGCCAAAAAAATAGATTTTGGGAAAACGGTGTGGATTGTCGATCATTTGAAATATACTTGATCTACGCGTGCCATGGACGAGTCTATAGCCGAAAGGTTGAAGTCTCTAGCTCTTAAAGTTTTCGAGATCGACAGTTAAACGGACGGAAGGACGGACAGACGCACAAAATTTTCACAAAATAGGAAACTACAAGTATATCTTTCAAATGTTGGTTGCAGTTGATCTTTTTGATAGTGTACATGCGAAATACCACTTTTTCCCATATTTTTGCTCCAGAATATATCCAATTGCCTATGTCCATTAAGTTACACTTGGACCAATAAGTTTGTTAAGTTTAAAAATAAAATAAAAAAAAAATTTTAATAAACAGTAAAAAAAACTCCGTTGACGCCAGTCAGATTCGAATGTGCGTCTAATAGCGGACGGTCAGACGGACAGACGGACGGACGGACATACGGATAGACAAACGGACATGGCTAGATCGACTCGGCTAGTGATGCTTATCAAGAATATATATACTTTATTGGGTCGGAGATGTCTCCTTCTGCCCGTTACTTATATTTCACAAAACCATTATACCCGTTTTACCCATTTTCAATGGGTTCAGGGTATAAAAACAAACAGCCACAGTTGGTGATGCCGACGCAAAGACGCGAAAAACATACTCTGAATCGTTCTTTTTGCATGAGTATAGATTCATTTCAGTGTAGAGGATCTGAGCTTATGTTCTCTTTAACCCGTGCACATTACGAATCGCAGCTGAAGGATACGATACCGCACGCAAGCATGGAGGAGACACAGGATCAAACGATCGATCCCACACTGTCAACGGGGGAAGACGTTGGCAGGCCAACCACTTCAGCTGGAGCGTTTCGCCAGCAGACAACACCAGCGCTCTCCAGCGAGATCGTTTCTGCCATAAACATAGCTTTATTCCAGGCCGAAGAGACTTACGGGAAGGTCAAATCCACGGAGCACACAGCTCACAGCACAACATAAACAGATGCAGGAGGACATGATGCATTTCATGAGGCAAATAAATGAATGTGTACGTGGCCTTCGAAAGGATGTGGAGCAGCTTAAGCGCGGAGAAACACCACTTCGTTCTTCCACAGAGGCTCACAAATCCAGCTTTTACCTTAATATCACCGCGGCAGTGGCGAAAGGTCGTCGATACATCCACCCAAAGCTTTTGGCGATGGGCTCTTGGAAGCAGCCCAGAAAGCAGAGGTTAACCGAGTGGAGTGGTTGGTGGGAGCATACAACGAGCAGATGGCCGACCAGAACAAGCAGATGTCCTACGAAATTTCCATACTCTAGAGGAGGGCTCAACGCAGGAATGGTACTGGATGCATCTGCGAACCTCCGGGATCCCTGACTGGCCTAATTTGAGGTCTAGACAAGGAGGTGCAATTTTGAGATGGAACAGGAGCTGCGTGACCGGAAGCAAAGACCCGGCGAAGGCATCGACGACTTCCATTTAGGCTATGATGGGATTGCGCTTCCGATTGGCAGCTCCGTTCACGGACTACGATTTCCTAAAAATCAAATAGATGAACGTGAGGGATGCAGTCTCGCGGATCATATGCTCGATGTATATCACAAGCCTCGAACAGCTTCGTGAGGAGTGCTATGAGGCCGAGAGGATGTTCAAGACGCGGTGGATGTCATCCAATACTGCGGGACAGGAAAGACCTTTCCAGAATCGGCATCACGTCAACGAGATAAATGCGTCGGAGTCGGAGGAGCAGAGCGATGTGCACGTGCAGCAAATTGAGGCGCTATATCGACCTCGGGAGATTGACGGCGATAAGCTTCGCTTGGCCTGTTGGAATTGCTCACATCGCGGCCGCACCTACTACGAATTCGAGTCGGAGGTACGCCACGTCTTTTGCTACAAATGCGGTCTGCTGGGGGTAGTATTGCCCAAATGTCCCAAATGCCCGGCGGGAAACCAGCCGAGGAGCCTGACGTCCACGGAGTAGTCGCGCTCTAGGCCAGCGAAACAACACTAAATACCTCCAACGATAAAATTAAGAGGATAATCATAAAGAATAATTGAAATTACGCACAGACACCCAAAATGTCACAGCCTTGCGAATTCGAAGTCCGAACGGCCGATTACGAGAGAGCACGAGCTCGCATCTTTGGCAGGGAGTTTGACGCGTGAAATGACGGCGGAGATAGCACATCCAGGGTTCAGCGTACGCTATCTCGTTTTCACCGGAGGTAGCAGGAACGAAGGCTTGCGTGAGCCACCGTAAAATCCGCGATGAAGAAGGACCGCGCCTTTGCTGAAGTCCAAATCCAAGATCATTCGCTAGTGGATCTGCTCGATACGGGAAAATCCATCAGTCAGGAAACAGGTGGCCTGGAACTGATGGGGAAACTAGGGTTACAGTTGATCCCATCACCAACGATAGTGCAAGCAGCTGGTGGCACCAGGTGAGGTGTCTGTCCGATACAGTGAGGCGGAACTCACGTTGTATGTGTGCCCCTCACTTAGACAGCCACACCTAGAAGTAGATTTCTGGCGGAAGTTTGGCCCAGCACCTAGTATCCTAGGCGTAGAGGAGATAGCGCCGGAGGTATTGGAGTTCGTCACTATGAGCAGTTCAGCAGCAACAACTAGATGCAGTCAAAGACAAGTTTTTATCTTATGAGCGATTGAGAGTAGGGAAGACTCACAAAGCAACGCATGCAATACAACTGATAGATGGAGTGGTACCAGTCAATGAACTTTTTTGTCCAGTCTCTCCGGCTGTGCAACAATTGTTGTTGCGAGCGGAGTGAAAGTCCACGGAACAATTGGATGACTTTGGTGTCTTAGATGCGCGGAAACTGAATGCGCTGACTATCTAAGATGCGTACCCACTTTAAAATATTGAGTCCATTTTGAGCAGGGTAGGTCTTCATCAGCAGCGGCGACCTTTAGCACGCGTTCTGGCAGATCGAGCTGGAGCCGGAGCATAGAATACACAGCGTTCACCATTCCGATTCCAATTCCGCATGATGCCGTTTGGGTTGTGCAATGCCGCACACAAATTGTGCCGATTGATGGACCTTGTAATACTTCATCGTTGGCGAATCAAGTTTTTCGTGTATTTAGATGATCCACGCATCATATCCAGGACCTTCGAAGAGCACTTTGGAGCTATTGGCAGAAGTAGCCAAGTGTCTAACGGCAGCGAACCTCACCATAGACTTCCAGAAGTCCCAAGGTATCTGGGATACGTCATCGGAGCAGGGTCGTTATGCACAGATCCTCGAAAAGTGGACGCCATCATTCAGATCCCAATACCGAAGACAGTCCGTCAATTGAGCAGCTTCCTGGGAACCGCCGGCTGGTATCAGCGATTCAATCATGATTTTTCCAGCTTATCAGCAGTGCTGACCGATTGTCTGAAAATGGGGTCGTAATTTAAGTTAACTGATGAGGCAATCACTTGTTTCAAATGCCCTAAGAAACAGCTTATGTATGCTTCAGCACTGGTCCATCCCGATTTTAGGCGGCATTACTTTATCCAGTGCGACGCCAGCCTCCTTGGAATCGGACCAGTTCTATTCCAGAGGAAAGATGACGGTGCAGACAGACTAATTTCGTTCTTTTCAGCCAAACTTCGAGGGGCTCAGTTGAACTACAGCAGGACAGAGAAGGAATGCATAGCCGCTGTGAATGCCATCCAGCGATTCCTTCCGTACGTCGAACAGATGCCTTTCACAGTCATCACGGACCATGCCAGCCTCCAGTGGCTCGCGGTGATCTCAGGCACTACAAGCCTTCGATTTTAGCATCGAGCACCGGATAGGTCGATGCCCACATGCTGTCACGACCACTTAAGGTGGAGGAGCTCGACTTGTTCAATTTCGAGACCACTGAGCTCGAGAGTTAGGAGTAGATAAAGCTGGTGGAGAGCGAAAAGGAGTAGTTCCCAGATCTGAGGGTTGAAAAGGGCTTGCTGTTTAAGCGTACACTATTTGTTTGCAAGGATGAAGAAGAATTCTTGTATAAGATTTGGGTGCCGAGACCCTCATGCATACCCTTGTACAACAGACACACGAGGGCAAGAAGAGGATGCACGGTGGGATGGTGAAGACGTTGGCGCAGGTGAGCCAGCTTTATTGCTGGTCCAGGATGGCGGTGCAGGTCCGCAAGTATGTGAGGGGCAGTGGGACCTGTAAGGAATCGAAGCACAGCACTCAAATAAGCATACCTCGATTGGGAAAGGATCGGTTATTACAGAAATTGTACTTAGACTTCCTTGGAAAGTATCCTAGTTTGCGACTCGGAAATGCCCACATTTTTACTGTGTGGGGCAAGCAAGTGTCACAGGCAACATCAACTTCTGTAGTTCTACCGTTAATGGGGGAGATTTTTGCGCTTTTCGGGGTACCAGAGGTTGTGCATACGTGAATTCCGGCGACTCATGCAGCACCTGAAGACTGGAAACTATCCGCCCCAGGCAAACGCCTCGAAACGGGTAAACCAGTCCGTCATAGCAGCAGTCCCTACGCACGTCAACGCCGACCAGATAACGTGGGACGAGAATCTGGCAGTGCAGTGCATACAGGAGCCGTCTCCCCTTACTTCGCCCTGTTTTGCCAACATATGTTCATACATGGCAACGACTATCGCCCGGGTCGCAAACCAGGGGACATAAACGACGCAGCCATACAGCTATTGGATAGGTCTGACAAATTACAGATTTATAGAGCCCACATTCAGGCGACTATACATCAAGCCTACGAGAAAGCGGCAGCTGCATTCTGCGGACATCATCATACATAATGTTCCACAGAAGCGGCCCTAAAACCGAAAGAGCCTTTTTGTCTTCTACTTCTGCCAGAAGTCGACTGTAGAGTATTCTCTCCAGCCACTTGCCAACTGTCCAGCAGGCATATTGGGCGGTATCATGACGGCTCCTCTATTGGCTTATTTCCTTTGGGAAGGAGAATAAGCCGCTACAGCTTCCATCTTTTAGAGAAGGCTCCCTCCTTGAGACAGTAATTGTACACGTTTTGCGAAAACGCCAGGTCTGGATACTACCGCGAGCTTGAGGGCCTTACTTGGGATCCCATCCGGTCCTGGTCCTTGTCTGCATGCTGCTAGTTGTTTGCTGCCCTACCTCTAGTTCGAATGTGGAGCTGGCCTCCTCCATTTGTGGATACAGGGGAAAAAACGCTTCAACAATCCTGCGGAGCAGAATGAGGCAAGTTACTCTCAGCGTTTCTTGGGACCTTAACTTCTTAGTGACGACCTTGTAGGCCATCCCCCACGGGTGGATGTCTGCCTCCTCGCATACGCATCTGAAGCAGTAGGACTTACTCGCCCTTATGCCTAGTTTCAGCTCTCGCTTGGCCAGCCGGAAATCGTCGAGCCTGAAACCGAACTCTTGGCGACCTCTTGACTTTTGGCAACGTCTTCTCGCTCGTTGGCAGGCCTTTCTGATGTTGCTTATCTCCTCGGTCCACCAGTATCAGGGTGTTCCGTGTCGGTTCGGCTTCCTTCTGGGCATGGATGAGTCGCACGCATTTATCAGGCTCTGTGAGAGCTGCTGTGCCATATCTTCGGCTGAGGCTTGTGCTTGATTCCACTCGGAATGGCGCTGATGTCCGAAAAGGTTTCTTCGTCGAACTGATTGTCCTTTCATTTGGGACCGGTTGTTTTGGTTCACACCAGGAGCACCTTCCTCCACCGCTGTCGATATGAATCGCTTGGTGGACGCTGAATGTAATCTCGTCGTTGATTTTCCATGTGGATCTCCTAAATAGTGAGCTGCTCATAAAGGTGAGATCGATAATGGATCCTCGACCAGCCTTCCAGTATGTTCGCTTCTTTCCGTCGTTTGCTAACCCGACGTACATCGATGAGAACTGTGCAACTAGGTTCCTCTGGCGTTTGTCTCTTTGCTACCCCAATCTACGACCCAGCCATTAAAATCGCCCGCTATTACTAGTGGGGCTCTGCCTCGCGAGTCCTCCTTGATCTTCGCCAACATCCTTTAAAAACGTTCTAGTTCCCAGCTCGGTGGGGCGTAGCAGCTGTAGAAGGTGACACCTCTAAGCTTCGCTCGGACAAACCCTTCATAGGACGCGTTTACATGCTGTGGGGGAGTTTCTTACGCCCAAATGGCTGCCTTCTTGCACCTGCAAATGAGGGCGACGTGCGAACTCCTCTTTCTCACAGCTTGCCTCAGGAGGGACTGCGCCGCCTCGCAGTGGTTAGGATTCAACTGCGTACACTTCAAGTTGAACGTTTTCCGTTTTGCGTTTTGAACAGTGGGCACGTGCCACTGCCGTCAACGTGCTTCCTCTCTTCGCGCTTGCCCTTGCAGAACATACATTGCGGCTCCTGGTTGCAGTCCTTGCCACACCTCCGACCCAGCTTATACCTGTCGATCTCACTCCTGCACTGCCTTGCTATGTGGCCAAGTTCAAGGCATTTGAAACATTTGGAAATGTTGATCCTCCCCCGCAGTCGACACGTGACCCAGCCTACCTTCAGTGCTCCAATTGAAAGAGCCTTCCGAGCGCTTTCCACAGGCAGCCCAATGGTAGCAGTTTGTTTCTGTCCATAGGCTTTCCGCAGGTTAATGTTTTCCATCCTAAGGCCTTTGAATTCGAATTCCGCTATCTTTCAGCGCGACGCAAGGATTTTGTGACTTCTGCAGCCATGTGGGCTACTGCGACCCAGTTGTTTTGCGAGTAGGATAACTATTAAGTAAGTGACTGTAAAAGGTCACCCAATTTTAATGCATAGCTCTTCCCGTTCGGCAGAAAATCTAGGAAAAACAAAAAATACGTGTTATGCGTCTTCAATGGTCCGCGCACAGTGTGTGCAAAACGAGTCCGTCTCGTGTTTAAACCTATGTAAGTATGAATTAAAGCATCTATGTCCCGTCAGTAGCAGTGTTAAGTAGAAGTTTGTCCGTCCTTCCTACTCACCCACTGTCGTATGTCCTGGACTAAGCGCTTCGTCCATTGTGCCATGGTGGCTCCCCGATATGTCACACTGGATCGGTCTTCTGCTGCTAATATGTCAAGGAGCGGCATATCTTCTAACACTAATGCCGCGTCCTCTGACACGGTGCGGAATGCATAAAGAACACGCGCATCGCCTGTATGATGCCCTGCACTCGCGATTGTACGATGCGATCTTTAAGACCGGACCTACGTTGCTGCCAGGCTAAGGCCATTCCCCGCTAGCCAACGGATCACATGGCTTACTGTTGCGTTGGTGTTTTGGTCCGCCAGATGTTTTTCCTTTGCCACTGTTAGGATGGCGATGTTGACAGCAAAACCTATAATGCTGCAGCGGGGTGGTGTATTTAATCGGAGAACACCGCCGTACATCACGTTCCACAGTATTGGTCATGGTACGGAGTCTTGTGGAACGCCTCCAGGAGGAGATGTCGTATAGCAGTACCGTATCCTTAAAGTAGCTGGCCACCAGATTGATAAGGTACTTTGAGATCCCTTTTCTAGAGAGCACCTGAAGGATATTTGACATGCTGGCAGAATTGAATGCGTTCTTTACGTCTAATATTGCTCCTTTTAACGGTCTTGACAAACACCGAACGTTTTTGGCGGATTGTTGCTCCTTGCTTCTTCTGCTTGTTGTTGCAGCAGCGGGCAAGCCAGTGGTAGTCGCCTAGCTCATTTCTCGGCGCGTTGGTGCCAGTGTCTTGCTCCGTGGCAATCTCTGCGGGCATCCTCGATCTCCTGGTTCCACCAGTGAACCGGTCAAGGACTTCCCGTGCCCTTTTTCTTCCTTGCCATGGAAGCGTCGCAGACGCTCGTCATTGTTCGCGTTAGGCAATTTGCGCGTTGCTCTGCGTTTGCGTCCGCCATTGAGGTGTTGAATGCGCAGAGCAGGGAGTCTTCGTCCAGCGTCGCAGAGCACCAGGTTGGGTGGCGCGTATTGCGAGCTGGCCTGTTTGGGATTCCCCCGATGTGCCCGGTGATGACTTGATGGTCACTGTGGGTGTACTGGCGTGAGCCTTCCAAACTTGTGCATCTTGCGTTGGGGGACTGGCAAAGGTCAGGTCAATCACTGACTCGCGTCCTACCTTAGAGAAGGTTAGAGTTCTCCCCTCGTGTTGTCTCCCCGAAGACCAGATGGCTGGGCCCCAGTTTTGATTTTGGGCCCAGACTGCGTCGGGCATCGCACGGTAGGGATCGCAGAGGATCGCCACGTAGACTCCTAACTCTCGTACCTTCGGGTGAGCAGATCGTGTACTGCTCTGCAATGGCTCAAATTAAGTTGTAGGAACTTAATTGGACGCACTCTTTGCTGCCTTCACATACAATGGGCTGCCCCTGCTGAGGGCATTGTGTGCCGTATTTTTATCGCCCGCTCGTGTTCACAGGATGCATGACGGCATCTCCTTTCATTCTTTTGCTGGGTGCTGTCGCAGTTATAGCATTGGCACGAAGAGTCATACCTACTTCTACACCTGGAAGCTATGTGCCCGAAAGGTAGACACTTGAAGCACCGGCTTGGTTCTACTTTTTTCCGGATTTGGCGTATGTCCCAGATTACGCGGATCTTCTCGACAGATACCCCTGCATACCCCTATACAACAGACACACGAGAGCAAGAAGAGGATGCACGGTGGGAGGGTGATGACGTTGGCGCAGGTGAGGCAGTTTTATTGCTGGCCCAGGATGGCAGTGCAGGTCCGCAAGTATGTGTGGGGCTGTAATGTGTGGGACCTGTAAGGAAACGAAGCACAGCACTCAAATAAGCATACCCCTATCGGTCATTACAGAAATTGTACTTAGACTTCCTTGGAAAGTATCTTGGTTGCGACTCGGGAATGCCCACATTTTTATCGTGTGGGTCAAGGCAGTGTCACAGACAACATCAACAGCTGTAGTCTTAACGGTAATGGAGGAGATTTTTGCGCTTTTCGGGGTTGTGCATACCGGCAACGGGTGGCAGTTCACCTCACCTTGATGGCGACTCATGCAGCACTACGGAATCACGCACCTGAAGACTGGAAACTATCCGCCCCAGGTAACGAGTTAATAGCCCCAGGTAACGAGTCAAAGCAGCAGTCTCTACACACGTGAACGCCGACCAAACAACTTGGGACGAGAATCTGGCAGAAATCCCAGCCGCCTTGTGCAGTGCAGTGCATACAGGAACCGGAGTCCCCCCTTACTTCGCCCTGTTTTGCCAACATATGTTCCTAAATGGCAACAACTATCGCCAGTGTCGCAAACTAGTGGACATAAACGACGCAGCCATACAGCCACTGGATAGGTCCTACAAATTACAGATTTATAGGAGACTCTACATCGAGCCTACGAGGAAGCGGCAGCTGCGTTCTGAGGACATCATCATACATAATGTAGCATTGTGGTACTCCAGCTGACACCTTATACGTCTTTGGTCCCTCCTCCGTCTCGTACTCCTGCACTCTATCCGACATATAGGATAGATACAACAATATGATAGATGGATATAATACGCGGTAGGTAGGTTGGTTTTCCTATCTGAGAAAGAGCTGCTCGGATGCGCATCCAGTTCGCCGAGTTAAACGCATTGCGGATGTCCCCGATTGCCTTGGACGCAAAATCGACCACTGCTTTAATAGAGTCCACCGTAGAGCGGGCCCTGCGGAATCTAGACTAGGATTCCGAAAGAGCCTTTTTGTCTTCTACTACTGCCAGAAGTCGGTTGTAGAGTATTCTCTCTAGCCCCTTGCCAACTGTGTCCAGCAGGCTCCTTCCTATTGGCTTATTTCCTTTGGGAAGGAGAATAGCCGCTACAGCTTCCATCTTTTAGGGAAGGCTCCCTCCTTGAGACAGTAATTGTACACGATTACGAAAATGCCAGGTCTGGATACTACCGCGAGCTTGAGGGCCTTATTTGGGATCCCGTCCGGTCCTGGTTCTTGTCTGCATGCTGCTAGTTGTTTGCTGCCCTACCTCTAGTTCAAATGTGGAGCTGGCCTCCACCATTTGGGGATACAGGGGAAAACGCTTCAACAATCCTGCGGAGCAGAATGGGGCAAGTTTCTCTCAGCGTTTCTTGGGACCTTAACTTCTTAGTGACGACCTTGTAGGCCGTCCCCCAGGGGTTGATGTCTGCCTCCTCGCATATGCATCTGAAGCAGTAGGACTTACTCGCCCTTATGCCTAGTTTCAGCTCTCGCTTGGCCAGCCGGAAATTGTCGAGTCTGGAACCGAACTCTTGGCGACCTCTTGACCTTTGACAACGTCTTCTCGCTCGTTGGCAGGCCTTTCTCAGGTTGCATATCTCCTCGGTCTACCAGTAGCAGGGTGTTCCGCGTCTGTTCGGCTTCTGTCTGGGAATGGATGAGTCGCACGCATTTATCAGGCTCTGTGAGAGCTGCTGTGCCATATCGTCTGCTGAGGCTTTTGACATAGCATCATTCATGACGCTGAATGTGCCAGCCTGCATGATAAGTTTTACCTTATCAATGGAACAGTTTTAAGTCATTGCCTTGACAGCAAGCGTTGTGCAGTACTTAGTGGCTAGATCTGATGACATCGTTGATATAAGCTCCTTCCAGAGACTTTGTCAACTTTTCTACTCCTTGAAAGTATTGATTGGCTGTTTTATTTGTTTGTTGTAGATTTAGTAATTTTGCATAAATTACATTTACTAACTCTCCTTTAACTTTGACTGTTAATTTGTCAATTGTTTGAACAATTTTTTGTTCATTACTTATCAGATTTCTTGCATGACCCTTCAACTTAGTCTTTATAAGATTGATTACTGATGTTTAATGTACGCCTTTTAGGGAATCGATTAGATTCAATGCGTCTTTGAAACTTTGTAGATTCTTTGCATTTCCATCGAACTCAGGTACGACTGGCTAACTTAAGAAATTCTACCAGTGTTTGTGCCATGTTTGTGTCAGTATTAGTGGATTCTTCCAGTGTCTCAAGTTCACTGCCAGATTCTGTGTCGATTGTTGGGTTTGATTCATTCACTTCTTCAAGATGACTTTCATTAAACGTAGCATGAAGTTTTAAATCATCATGAATGTTTATCTCAATGTTTCTTCTGATGCCAATATTTTGCAATCTTGTATTTAGAGATTGTAAAAGTTGTTGACACTGCTTGCCGTGTTCTTCTGTAAGTTTATCTTTATATTTATTAACAATATCGACAATATTGTTGTAATGGGTTATTAACGTATTAATATGGTATATTAGCGTATCAACTTTGATTGTTGTATCTTTGTTAATACATATGACTTTTCGAATTTGTCTTTAAAGGTATTTATTTTATAAGCTAATATAATCCATTCCATATTATGAGTGAAATGGATTAACGGTGCAGACAGACCTGAAAAATTGTTGCTAACCCTAGCATTGGATTGACTTCGCTAATAACCTTAACATGAACGTATGGTAACGTTTGTAAGACGATACCTTTTTCTATTTTATTGCAATGTATCAAAGAGGATGTTGAATTCCCATACTTGCCAATATATTCGTTCTCAAAATCATTGATTGAGATGAATTCCTTATACTGACTCAGAATTTGCAATTAATGTATAATGAAATTTTGATTATTTCTGTAAAATTCAATTATTTTTGTTTGCATGTTCATGTTATTATATCTTTAAACAGTATCTAAGCCATTTGCACGACTTCAATGTTCGTTTATACATAAGATACACTTTTAATATCAAATTCAAGCCGTTAGGGCTACAAGCAATGATAAAAGTACTATCTGTGTTTCTAAATGTGGCGTGGTCTTACCACATATTGTTCTAGTTGGAATGATTATTTTGAGTGTATAAAAGATTTCATGGAAATATATATATATATATTACTAATGGTACTGGATGTGATCCAGTGCCAGAGACGTGGAAATGTTATGGTTTTTAGTTGACATAGGATTGGTTTACATAATTTAAAAGTTATACAATTCTATACCAATCCTATGTTTTTAGTAACAGCTTATCAGTGGTTATTATTTTTTCCAAGTTGTACTTTAAAGGTGCGTCAACTTGATGGGGAACTTATAGTTCGGGCAAAGTGAGGCATTCGCATTTCCGCAGCCCTTTTGCGTTACTTCCCTCTTTTTATATTTTTGCGAACTTGTTTGTTTAACTCGTTGATACGCTCTTGGCAGCGTTGTCGGTCTTCTTCGTCTGCATAAGTCTTCTGTATATCCAGCTCCAAACGTGTTTGTTGCAGCAGCCGCTTGATTCGGCCGCCCCTATTTGTCTTCTTTGTAGGCTTCTTTTCCTGCCTTGTCCTGTATTCAGCTATTGTGAGTGGGCGTGGTCCCGCGTTTGGACACCAAATATTCTTTGATTGTCGGTGCGTCCCTTTGCTCGACAGGAGCAGCGTCTTCGTCTATGAAGTCGCTCATATAATGTTCTAGATATGCATGTGTAGTGTCAATGCAGCAGGCGGAAAAACTGGTTGTTGTTGCTGTTCTTTGTTTCTGCCAGTAAATGCGACAAAAAAGATTGAGTACAAATTAGATTAATGCACGTTTACCGTTTGGAGCGCGATTTGTTCACTTCGTTATCAGCATGGTTACTCAGGAACTGTAAACGAAATTTGTGTAAAAAGTGCTTCAAAAACTTTTCCAATTAAAAGATGCACACAGAACAGGAAAAAAACATTTGCAATGACGACATTTTAGTGTTTTTACACGCCGCTGTACTTTACTTTAAATATTTATTTGTTCGTTTTTTTCTGTTTGCCAAGGTAAAGTCTCAAGAATCGCTCAAAAGAGGATATCACAAATAACGGTGGTTTAGTTTGTCTATCAGGCTTTCATTGTTGCAGATATTTCATTCTTCATTTTTCATTTAATTTCATTTCATATTATTCAATAAATGCTCTTGCCACACTGTACATTGCACTCTTTATTTATTGCTTTTATTTATTTGTAACATATACATGATCGTTACAATGTCACGGTTGCCATGTAGAAATAAAGTTTACTCGATAAGTTTCTCAGCATAGGAACTTGTGTTCCTCTTTGACACTTTATTCAGAATGCCCTTTAGTCTCTAACATATTTGAGCTTAGCCTAAAACCGCGTGGCTGCGCTGTCGGCAGCGGAGCGGCTGTCTTATGTATTACTTATATATAAAGAGAGAGAGAGAGTTGCATTGCAACAAAGTGTTACAGTGTTTACTCGATATATGCACACGCTACACCAGTACGTTAGCTTCTTTCCGTCGTTTGCTAACCCGACGTCCAGCGATGAGAACTGTTCCAGCAAGCAAGTTCCTCAGGCGTTTTTCTCTTTGCTGCCCCAATCTACGGCCCAGCACTAAAATCGTCCGCTATTACTAGAGGGGCTCTGCCTCCCGACTCCTCCCTTATGTTCGCCAACTTCCTTTGGAAACCTTCTAGTTCCCAGCTCGGTGGGGCGTAGCAGCTGTAGAAGGTGACACCTCTAAGTACCGCTCGGACGAACCCTTCATTAGCCGCATTTACATCCTGTGGAGGAGTCTCTAATGCACAAATGGCTGGATTCTTGCGCCTACCGCTTCCTGGAATCGGTTTATGTAGCTCGCATATGAGGACGACGTCCGTAGTCCATTCGCTCACAGCTTGCCTTAGGAGGGACTGCGCCGCCTCGTAGTGGTTAATATTCAACTGCGTACACTTCAAGTTAAGCGCTTTGCAAGAGCGCTCCTGAACAGTGGGCACCTGCTACTGCCGGCAAAGTGCTTGCCCTTGCAGAACATACATTGCGGCACCTGGTTGTAGTCCTTAGTAACGTGGTTGTTACCTTACCACATCTCCGACACAGCTTATACCTGTCGATCTCACTCCTGCACTGCCTTGCTATGTGGCCAAGATAAAGGCATTTGAAACATTTGGTAATGTTGATCTTCTCCCGTAGTCGACACGTGACCCAGCCTACCTTCAGTGCTCCTATTGAAATTGCTTTCCGAGCGCTTCCACAGGCAGCCCAATGGTAGCAGTTTGTTTCTGTCCATAGGCTTTCCGCAGGTTAATGTTTTCCATCCTAAGGCCTTTGAATTCGAATTGCGCTGTCTTTCAGCGCGACGCAAGGATTTTGTGACTTCTGCAGCCATGTGGGCTACTGCGACCCAGTTGTTTTGCGAGTAGGATAACTATTAAGTAAGTGACTGTAAAAGGTCACCCAATTTTAATGCATAGCTCTTCCCGTTCGGCAGAAAATCTAGGAAAAACAAAAAATACGTGTTATGCGTCTTCAATGGTCCGCGCACAGTGTGTGCAAAACGAGTCCGTCTCGTGTTTAAACCTATGTAAGTATGAATTAAAGCATCTATGTCCCGTCAGTAGCAGTGTTAAGTAGAAGTTTGTCCGTCCTTCCTACTCACCCACTGTCGTATGTCCTGGACTAAGCGCTTCGTCCATTGTGCCATGGTGGCTCCCCGATATGTCACACTGGATCGGTCTTCTGCTGCTAATATGTCAAGGGGCGGCATATCTTCTAACACTAATGCCGCGTCCTCTGACACGGTGCGGAATGCATAAAGAACACGCGCATCGCCTGTATGATGCCCTGCACTCGCGATTGTACGATGCAATCTTCAAGACCGGACCTACGTTGCTGCCAGGCTAAGGCCATTCTCCGCTAGCCAATGGATCACATGGTTTACAGTTGCGTTGGTGTTTTGCTCCGCCAGATGTTTTTCCTTTGCCACTGTTAGCAAGGCGATGTTGACAGCAAAACCTATAATGCTGCTGCGGGGTGGTGTATTTAATCGGAGAACACCGCCGTACATCACGTTCCACAGTATTGGTCATGGTACGGAGCCTTGTGGAACGCCTCCAGGAGGAGATGTCGTATAGTAGCACCGTATCCTTAAAGTAGCTGGCCACCAGATCGATAAGGTACTTTGAGATTCCTATTCTAGAGAGCATCTTTGGCCAGCTAGCAGAATTGAATGCGTTATGTACGTCTAATATTGCTGCTTTTAATGGCCTTGACAAACACCGAACGTTGCTGGCGGAATGTTGCTCGTGCTTCTTCTGCTTGTTGTTGCAGCAGCGGGCAAGCCAGTGGTGGTCTCCTAGCTCGTCTCTCGGCGCGTTGATGACGGCGTCTTGCTCCGTGGCAATCTCTGCGGGCATCCTCGATTTCCTGGTCAAGGACTTCCCGTGCCCTTTCGCCTAGGGGGTTTTCCTGGCTTTGGCAGCAGCACAAGCCTTTTGACTTTCCATATGGATGGGAAAGTTCTATGCAGGCATTCGCTGAAAAGCTGAGCGAAAGAGCTGGGCTGTTGGAGAATGGCCAGCTTAAGTGCACTATTGGGTATGCCATCTGGTCCGGGCGCCTTGCTGGTTTTGATGCTTTTTCCTGCCTCAAGAACCTCGTGCGTCGTAGCTTTAGCGGCAATCGGATTGGTTGTGATTCAGGGCGATGATGGTTCCAGTCTGCTGTGTTGTTTGGTCTGCTAGGGAAGAGTTTTTCCACGATTGCTCTTAGCTCGAATCCGTTATAGAGGCTTGCTTGCCAGCATAGAGCCGTTTGACGACTGTCTTGTACGCTTCACCCCAGGGGTCGTTCTCGGCAGAATCGCACGGTTGAAGAAAGCATTCCCGTCTCTCCTTGCTAGCTGATATTGCAGCAGTCTAACGACAAATTCGGGTCTACCGCGGGCGCGTTAGTAGCGTCTTCTGGTCTGCAGGCAGACCTGGCGGGCCATGGAGATCCGGTCATTCCGCCTGTATGCATTGCTTGAGCTGCTTCATACTACAGTCACAGGCTTGTGTAAGCTGAGCCGTCATCTGGGTTGCCCTGCACTCTGCATCTCCCACAGTGTTAAGCAAGGGTAGAGTATTAGCTCTGTAATTTTTTGCTTTAGGTGCCCTGGTTCCGCTATATCCTATGCGGGTGCCAATTGTGCACCCTATGGCAGAGTGGTCGCTTGCCGTGTAGACTCTGCTGATTACCCACCGTGTAGTCGCAAAAAGTGAAGAGCTCACGAACTTCAAGTCCACGATCGACCCCCATCCAGCTCTGCTTAATGTGTGCTGGTTACCCGTATTTAGCAAAGCTACGTCGATGGATGCGAAAATCTCCAAAAGCGCCAAGCGCCCTCTAGCGTTGGTTGTACTGCTGCCCCACTCCTCGGCCCAGGCGTTAAAGTCGCCTGCAATAACGACTCCGTTGCGACTTCTAGCAACGTCTGTCAGTTCCTCGAGTGTGGCTGTAAACGCACCAAGCTGCAGTCTTAGTGCTAGTTAGCAGCTGTACACGCAGTTGTTGCCAATTTTTGTTTCTCATTCACAGTTTTCAAGCAAGGCCTGGGCAGCAATACAGTGGTTCAGGTTGAGTAACCTTAAAATTTTAGTTTTTTGAGAGCTTCGCGGTACGCAGGACATCTATAACTGCCAGTGGCATGGTCCGTTGCCTCTTCGCCCTTTCTCACACACAGACTGCATTTCGGAGACTTGCTGCGGCTTTTAGCTTCGTGCCCTTCTTCGCCACATCTGAAGCATGCTCTTTTGAGGTTGTCCGGACTGGTGCAGTGTGCCGCAATATGCCCATATTCCTTGCATTAGAAAAAACGTTTCGGTTGCAGGATAGTCCGGATGCGACAAATTACTTAGCCTATGCGGATCTTCGCTTTAGTCATTAGCAGCTGTGCTTTCTCGGCTGGCAATATGATTGTAGCTGCCTGCTGTCCGCCTCTTGTTGCACGAAGCGACTTCACGGCATTGCTCGACAGCGACGAGTTATCAAAGGCTTGCATAACTGCCTCGATAATTTCATCTTTTGTTGCTCATTCGCCGAGGTCGCGAATTTCGATTTGTTCTATCTCCGTCAGTGTTTTGACTAGCTCTCTATCGAAAGAGCCTTCCCTACAGCTGCTTGCAGCTCTCTCAGGCTGTGCGCTGGCTGCTTGCTTAGGCAAAGTAAAAGATCGCCGTTAGCCGTCTTGCAGATACCTTGTACATCTCCGCTAAGATGCTTTAGTGATGGGTCGCTCTTGACTATGGCGAGGATATCGGCGTAGCTACACTCCCCCAATCCCGATACGGTTATTGCGTCCGTTCGAGTGCGCTTTTGTGTGTGCTGTGCAGTTCTCACTGTTGTCAGAAAGTGCAACAATAGTGGCATTCTTGACCGCAGTCTCGGCTCGTCTTGCTGTATTTAACGCCTAGCTCTTGCTCTTTTTGGAATGTGTTTTTCTTTGCTCCGATGCTGGGTGCCGTTGCTGTTTTAGCGTGTTCTCCCTTCCAGTGATCTCGAACCAATTTTCCGAAATAATTGCAGGGTATGCTGTATTTAGCTTGGATAAACGGAGCGATACAGAAAACGTGACCGCACTCGTTACACTCACACTCCTCTCTCTCGTTGTGTGGGTGTGTGCGAGTTTTTTTTTTTTTTAGATGCGCCATTGAAGGTGAAAATCTTCGTAAGATACTGTGGCCTGTGCCACATCATGCACGATTCCATGGAAACGCCAGCGCCTACGTAGTAAATACACCCCACGCCACCACGCACCACGTTCCCCGCGGGATCACCGTTAGGTATTACTGCGCGGGGACGGGCTGCCTATTTTAGGCTCCTCCATTAGCCGCCGCTCTTTCAGATCGCTCTGGATATTTATAGAAGGAAACTTCCGATACATGGACATGGCCCGTAAGAAATTGAGTCAGATGGAAATTTGTTTCCCCCTTCTGGATGTCCGGGATTAGCCGGTGAGTGCATCTTCCTTTGGCGGTCATGTCCCACCTCACTTCCTATCTTATCATCGATGCCTGCCTTTCTGCTCTTCGGATGGCCTCTATAGGCACAGTGTTTCTGGCCAAGGTGCGACCTGCGTATATCGATTCCATCTCCAGAAGGAATGCCGCGTCATCGGATACAGTCCTGAATCCTGATATGACTCGCATTGCGCTGAGTCTGTAGGGCGCAGTTATCTATTTTTTTAGGCCAACACTTAGTTAGCTACAGCAGTCGCCCATATGGGCGCTTCATATAGCAGAATGGAAGCAACTACACTAGCCATGAGTAGTCGTATTCCGGCTATGGGTCCTCCAATGTTCTGTATCATCCGCGAGAGGGCTCCTGCATCCCGGACGCCGTTTTGCTATCATAGTCCACGTGCGAGCGGAAACTCAGCCTGTTGTCTATCATGACACCTATGTATTTTATGGACTCCTTCAATTTGATTGTCTCGGTTCCCACTTGCAGACTTATGTATTCCCCCTTTGTACTGCCTGTGATGAGCGCTGCCTCTGTCTTGTGGTCCTCCAAGTTCAGGCCAGCATTCTCCATCCACCCTGCTATATTTTGTATTGCGATGTTTGTAGTCTCCTCTATTTCCCTAATTTCTTTTGCAACTACTAACAGTGTCAAGTCGTCGGCAAATCCGATAAGGCTGCATCCAGTTGGCAGCTGCGTTCTGAGGACATCATCATACATAATGTTCCACAGAAGAGGCCGTAGAACCGATCCTTGTGGTACTCCAGCTGTCACCTTATACCTCTTTGGTCCCTCTTCCGTCTCGTACTCAAGCACTCTATCCGACATATAGCTGGATATAATACGCAGCAGGTATTCCCATCTGAAAAAGGTCACCTCGCATGCGCAACCAGTTCGCCGAGTTAAACGCATTGCGGATGTCCAGAGTCACAACAGCACAGTACTCCTTAGTGCCCCATCTCCATCGTTCGACTTCGATTGCATGCAATATCGACCACTGCTTTAATGGCGTCCACCGTAGAGCAGGCCCTGCGGAATCCATACAGGGATTCCGAACGAGCCTTTTTCTCTTCTACTACTGACAGAAGTTGGTTGTAGAGAATTCTCTCCAGCACCTTGCCAACTGTGTCCAGCAGGCATATTGCGCGGTATTCTGACGGCTCCTCTATTGTCCTATTTCCTTTGGGTAGGATGATAGGCCGCTGCAGCTTCCATCTTTGAGGGAAGGCTCCCTCTGAATGGCGCAGGAAGTCCGAAAGGGTTTCTTCGTCGAACTGGCTGTCCTTCCATTTGGGACCGGTTGTCGTGGACTGCTGTTGTAAGCGCCTTCCTGCACCGATGTAGGTGTGAATTGACTTTCCATGTGGATCTCCTACATAGTGAGCTGCTCATAAAGTTGAAGTCGATAATGAATCCTCAACCAACCTTCCAGTACGTTAGCTTCTTTCCGTCGTTTGATAACCCGACGTCCATCGATAAGAACTGTTCCAGCAAGCAAGTTCCTCAGGCGTTTTTCTCTTTGCTGCCCCAATCTACGGCCCAGCACTAAAATCGCCCGCTATTACTAGTGGGGCTCTGCCTTCCGAGTCCTCCCTTGTGTTCGCCAACTTCTTTTGGAAACCTTCTAGTTCCCAGCTCGGTAAGGCGTAGCAGCTGTAGAAGGTGACACCTCTAAGCACCGCTCGGACGAACCCTTCATAAGCCGCGTTTACATCCTGTGGAGGAGTCTCTAACGCACAAATGACTGCCTTCTTGCGCCTACTAGCCACCCAACCGCTTCCTGGAATCGGTTTATTTGGCTCGCATATGGGGACGACGTCGGTACTCCTTTCGCTCAAGGGTTGCCTCAGGAGGAACTGTGCCGCCTCGCAGTGGTTGAGGTTCAACTGCGTTCACTTCATTTTGAGCGTTCAGCGAGAGCGGTTCTGAAGAGTGGGCACCTGGTGCCGTCTACGTGCTTCCAGTCCTCGCTCTTGCACTTGCAGAACACACATTGCGGCTTTTAGTTGCATTGTGTGTGTGTGTCATTTTGTGAATGTGTGTATGAATGCAAAGAAGTTTAAATGTATGTAACAGCCCGCCGCTGGGTTCAGCGTATCTCCTAGTCGGGCACTCCCGACGAGAGCCATCTCACTTGTTATACCCTGAACCCATTGAAAATGGGTAAAATGGGTATAATGGCTTTGTGCAAATGTATGTAACAGGCAGAAGGAGGCATCTCCGAACCCATAAATTATTTATATTCTTGATAACGATCAAGAGCCGAGTCGATCTAGCCATGTCCGTCTGTATGTCCGTCTGTCCGTCCGTCCGTCCGTCCGTTTGTATGATCGCGTCGATCTCGGAAACTACACGAGCTAGAGACTTCAATTTTTCGGCTATAGGCTCGTCCATGACACGCGCAGAACAAGTTTAAATGATCGATAACCCACACCGTTATTCTAAAATCGATAAAAATCTACAACAAAGAATCTATGGAATTAAGACTCATCAAAATCAGTTAGGAAACACAGAAGTTATTAAAGAAAACGTGTGGTAAAATTTGACCAATATGACAAACCAATTGGCAGCAAGTGCTGCAATAAGATTTAGGGGTTAGAGTTTAGTCTTTTAAGATAGTGTATACCACGGGCAGATTAAGGCTGTTTAAAATTATCGATAACCCATTCCGTTTGCTTATTATCGATATTTATCGGTTGTTTGTGCTCGTTAGAAATTGTTAGATTACAAATATTTCGAATTTTGGATACCTATTTTCGACCCCCATATCAAAAAAACGGAAATCAAATATTTGGATGCTCTTATTAGGCGCCACAAATTTCATAACGATCATACTCTTAGTTTAGAAGTTGTTCAAGAATTAATTTTCCATAGTGAGACTGCTGCGCTTGGCAGCCGATGTGTAAAGCGCTCAGTTTGCTGCATGCATTTGTGTGTGTGTGTATGCGTGACTTTGTAAATGTGTGTTTGAATGCAAAGAGCATTAAATATGTATAACGATAGTTCGCCGCTGGGGTCAGGGTATCTCCTAGTCGGGGACACCCAAATAGAGCCGTCTTACTTGTTTTTATTAATCATTTGTATTTTATTTTACAAAGTGCGACTGTCCTGTCGTGTGTACGAATGCAGAGGGGTTTAATTAAATGTATGTAACTACAGCTCACCGCTGGGTTCAGGGTACCTCCAAGGCGGGTACTCCCGACTAGAGCCATCTTACTTGTTTATATAATAGCCTGTATTGCCAGGGTAATATTACACTTGTGCATGGGCAAGCGTATTTTTTCGTAATACTGTTTGAGCCAGGTACAACGCCTTAGCATGCATTAAGTACATTCGCTCGACAATGAACATAACGTCTCGGTGCATATCACAGTGGTAGTGCAAGTGACTTTAAAATAAAATAAAAAATAAATGGCTGAAGCAGGAGCTGCAAATTTAGCTCCGCAGAGTGATGCCAGCACAGTCTCTGCTGGTGGCAGCGGGCAAATCGACAATTATGCATTTTTGCGTCTTAAGGCGACTGCAATTTCCAGCAGCCTGGATAAATTGTGCGTCGACATTAATTTTAAGCGGACGAGCTTAAGTCTAATTTCAACGTCATGCACACTAATTTCGAGGAAATTTGCTTCGAAGGTATTTCTGGAGAGTTGCCTGTAAAGTGTGAGAGTAGAGTAGAGTGGGCACGAACTCGCAGCTAGTATATCTCATGGCCAATCGTTTGCATCTGCCACAATGAGAATTAATTAAATTCAGTGGCGCCTACACGGAGTGGGCCAACTTCTACTCGATGTTTACCACGGTTATTGGCAATGAAATCGAACTTACTTCTATTGAGAAGTTACAGCACCTACGCTCCTATCTTAGTGGCAGCGCCCTGGATACGATTCGCTCTTTGGAAATAACTCACAACAACTATGCAAAAGCGTTAGATATTCTCAAATATCGAGAAGGTAATAAGCGTTTTATATTACAGTCACACATCAGAGATTTGTTGGGGCTTGAAAGGGCTGATTCATCGGTAGGCAAGCTACGCGAGTTGATGGACAGAATTACCTCACACCTGCGTGCAATCACTGGTGATTTGGCAAGAAATTGCCGATTGTTTATTGGTAGTCCTGCTTCCGAACTTTGACAGGGCAACTCAAGCCAAGTGGGAAAAGAGTTCGTCTATCAACGAGCTGCCGTCGTGGGATATGCTGTCCACAGCTCTGAATAAGCGATGCAGAACAATGGAAAATGTGGAGCATGCCATTAAAACCGTGAGTAATGTCAAAAAATCATTTGTCGCCTCATGCACCTCGGCCAGTCGCTGTGTTTTTTATAAGCGAATTGACCAATCTATATATTGCTGGCGCCAAAATCTCGGCCTATACCTAAATTGCATAATATGCGAAGATTTTAAATCTGGAGCTTACCGCACTTGCCAATCGAAGCACCACACGCTGTTGCATTATAATCGTTAACCAGCCGTTGAGACCGTAGCAGCATCATCGAATTCGCCATCGTCAAACGATATGGTTGCAATGTCTCCTGTCTTGCCTCCAAGACATCATTCTGCATCTGATTCTGTGCTTTTAGCCACTGCCATTGTCCTTGTACGGAATTGTGCTGGCATGCTCAGGGTCGCCATTGCTGTTCGGCACCGAATCTTTAGGTGAATCGCTTCGAAAATTTGGAATCAAACATTTCGCGCAGAAACAATATTCTGCCTTCAGCAGAGAATATCTTGACCTCGGCCATATGACACCTGCTCCCATCGCAAATGTACACAAGTGTCAACATTTCTTGCCGCATCATTGTGTAATGAAGGCTGATAGCACTACAACTTAGCTGAGAGTTTGCTCTGCAGCAACAACTTCTGGACTTTCGTTGAATAATATCCTCATGTCAGGTCCGACAATTAAGGCGAAACTATTTAACACGCTTATAAGTTTTCGCACTTTTCCCACTGGAAAAACTTGCAAAATGTATCGCTGCGTACGGGTCACTGCACCACATAATATGCTCCAGTGCATATTATGATGTGACTCTCTGATGTGACATACGCGAAATGCAGCAGCTCGCCACTGACGAGCCTTTATCGTACCACTTAAGCTCTCAGACCGTTTTACGGGATTTTTATGTGGATGACATGATATCTGGCGGAAGTTTAGTGAGATGAAGTTCGTGATATCATGCATCAAACAACAAACTTGCATGCTAAGGGCAACTTTCGTTTAAGAAACTTGAGCTGTAGCAATCCAGAAGTTCTTCTTGACATTCCTGAGACTGAAAGGGAGAGCATGCTTAAATTCCAACGATGGCAGCGATGTTAGAAAGGCACTTGGACTTGTCTGGGAGCCACGTCGCGTCGAACTGCTATTCAGGCTTGCACTCCAACTTGGCACCAGCAAGAACACGAAGCGTTCGGTATTGGCAACCATTGCGCGCTGCTATGATCCAATCGGCTTGATGGGGTCAACTCGAAAGCTCTGATACAGATTCACTCAT
This sequence comes from Drosophila colorata, assembly GCA_035041545.1. Classification (NCBI taxonomy): domain Eukaryota; kingdom Metazoa; phylum Arthropoda; class Insecta; order Diptera; family Drosophilidae; genus Drosophila; species Drosophila colorata. Next base: position 95,502 of record JAWNLD010000010.1, on the reverse strand, counting down.
TTTGTGACGCCAGCCTTGAAGCATATGGATCATGTATTTATGTTAGTGCTTGCAAGAATAACATCGCCCAAACGAAACTACTTTGTTCGAAGGCGCGTGTAGGCGCGCTCAAGACTCTCATCGTGCCTAAGCTGGAGCTCTGTGCTGCATCCTATTTGCGCAATTAGTGAACGAAATCGTCAAAATTTATCTTTTTGACTGTAAATTTTTTGATGGCCAGATACTTCTGTTGTGCTTTCATGCCTACAAGAGGAATCTTCAAAATTTAACGTTTTCGACGTCAATAGAGTTTGTGCCATACAACAGCTAACTAATGGAATGGAATGGCGCCACGTCGAACATACTGTCGAAGGGAGCCGTTCCGCGAGAACTTTTTAACTCCAGTCTGTGGATGAATAGTCCGTTGTTTTTGCAAGAGACCAAAAGCAATTGGCTACAGCGGAATATAGAATATAGAATCATGTTATCTTCAGCCAATTGTGAAGACATGACATTGTTATTGAAATACATCAACTCCTTTGGGATGATGCATCTCATATTTGGATATGCACACTAGTTCAAAACTGACGAACACTCAGATGGGCTCACAACTAATAATATTCGCCACGGAAAGCATCTGTTGCTTCGTGTTGTTGTCCTTCGTCGGACTAACAGGCTCTACAAAATAAAATGGCCGTGCCATTTTCAAGCACCATAATATCGCTAGCTCCGTTCTTGATTGAATTTGGTTTGCTTCGTGTTGGTGGCCGCCTTAAAATCTCATGGCTCATATGCTTCGCAACCACTGCAGTTTGGTTGGAGCTCGTAAGAGCCTTGTGAACCGCTACTTTTCTAAGACCCCTGGTCTGACAATGCTACTAATTTCGTCGGTGCTAAAATTGAATTGGAAGATCTGCGTCGCCGATGCAGCAGCGAAAGTCACCATTAAGAAGTGCGCGCATATTGTCTCAGCAGTGAGTTCGACTGGCGCATCATACCCCCCGTTCACCGCACTTTGGCGGCTTATGGGAGGTGCAATAAAAATGGCCAAGCTCATCTCTACCGCTTGATTGACGCAACCCTTATCGCCTTCGACGAGCTGGTATGCCAAATTTAGGCAATAATCAACTCTCGTCCGCTTGTATCTCTTTCAGAAAACCCAGCGGATCTTGACGTCTTGACCCCAGGACATTTGCTGTCTGACGGTCCTCTCACAGCGCTTCCCGAGCCAAACGTCATACCACTCAACTACAATCGGCTCGATCGCTTGCAACGTGTCACCTACCCGCAGCAGCTGTTTCGGAAGAGTTGGAGTACTTTTTACGTACGTTTTTGCAAAAACGTTCCAAGTGGCGTGCTCCACAACCCTCCATTCGAGTCAATGACATTGTTTGCATCACATACGAAAATGTTCCGCCTCTGAAGTTGCCACTCGCTCGACTGGCAGAGACTGTGACGAGATCCGAAGACGTGATACGAGTTGCTATACTTCGGACACCAAGTGGAATCATTCGTCGTGCAGTACCCAAACTATGTGTCCTTCCAGTGGATAAATCTTTTGAAGATCGTAGCCCTTTAAAATGGGGGTGGATGTTTGCAGCAGCAGCTGAAACAGACAATTAGCATAATTCTGTCCTGCGTGGTAGCATTTAACCGTAAACAACCACTCAATTGTCTCTCTGCTTGCTTGCCATTCCACTTATTATCCTCTAAGTCAGTTTCGTTGTCGCTTTCGTCGCATACAGCAGAGCGCTGTTCTTTCTTCTCACAATTTTGTACTTACAAATAAGCTTAAATTAATGTTAAATAAATGTGCAATTTATGAAACAAAAAAGTAAGATGCCTCTGGTCGGATGTACCCGACTAGGAGATACCGCCTACCCAGCGGAAAGCTGTTACAAACATTTACCTCTTGCAATCATACACACAATCACAAAGTCACACATACATTCACACACAAACGTACGCAGCAAGCAAGCAAGCAAGCTGCGCACTTTACAGATCGATTGCGCTTGGTCCCACTATGGAAAATGAATTCTTGAATAACTTATAAACTAAGAGCTTATAAACTATTAAGCCAAATTTATTGGCTCTGGCTCTAATAGACCCAGAGATATGCCAAGAAAACCAAGCCTAAAAACCGATTATAATCGATATTAATGAAATGGAGCAAGATATCGATAAATGATCACAAATGATAAACTTGTACTGCGTATGGATTAGGAGAATCTATTGTCGAAAAGTTTAGATCTCTAGCTTTTGTAGTTTCCGAGATCGCTGCGTTCATACAATTTAATTAATTTCAAACAATTATTTAAACGTCGTAAGCAATGCTAATTTATATTAAATGCATATGTTCCACTGAGCATTTATGTCAAAAATGATGGTATAAGAAAATCGTGTTGATAATCATCGATGTGCCGATATATCGAAAAAAAAGTTTATCGAGTTAAAATTGGAAAACAGTGCTGTTGTTATCATCGATGTTTCGATTTTTTTTAACGTCAAGAACTTAAAGTCGCTTTCTTTTAGTCGGTTTCAGCTTAAGCCTAAAGATTTCAAAAGGGCCAATATAATTATAAGAAACGATCGAGGTGCATCAAAATATCGTAAAAAAGATTATCGAGCTAACATTGGAAAAAATCGCTTCTGTTAACATCAATATTTCGATTTTTTCAACATCACTAGCTCTAACCATATATGGAATGTTTAGCTTGCAGCCAATAGGGAGCGCCCTCGATTTGCAATAATAGCATTTTCACTAAATGGAACACTAATTCAAAATCACTTGAGAAACATAAAAGTGTACTTGAATTCTGAAACGTATCCATATGATGACGTGAATGTTAATTTTGGACGAGAACGTTTCGCTAGCCTACAACAGAGTTATTTTATGAAGGAGTCTCGGCCGTTGCTTTTACCTAGCGAATTAAAGGAAAATGCTCCGATTATTGTTATTGATCTTTCTCAACAGAATGAAACTGTTCAAACGGGACCAATTGATTTGAAAGTTTTTATCGAACTGGAGAATGCATGTTCTAGGAACACAAAAGTATTCTTTAGTATAGTATTGTTAGCTTATGCATGATCTATTAGTTGAATATTCACCGTTGACTGGATTAGTTCAACGCATAGTCTAGTATAAGCAGCAAAAACAAACCCCTAAACATGGATCTGGATCAAGTTGCAATTGATGTTCAAGGATTTTAATGAAACCAGAACAAATTTATTTTTAAGAAAATAGCTCTTGTATACAAAAATGGGCAATATTCGAACATAGATTATCTTAATCGCCACACGATTTTCTCAAACTGACAAAGAAGGCTCGAAAAGCAGCACGCTGGTTAACCAAAATTCATCATCAGCTTTGTTGGAACTGAGAATTTATCTTCGTGAGGTTGTCAAAGATAAAAATGTCATTACAAAATTTCTTGAAAAGTATTTAAATATATCAGTAGAAAATGTCAAGTAGAATGGGAAACATCAATTACATGTGATGAACAACATTTTTTTCTCAGATTGTGGCTCACACCTTTATAAAGGTGTATGTGCTCTTAAAAAAGATCGACTTGTATTAGACTACCTTGAAAATTTAAATAATTACCTTTTGAATTCACCATATTATACCTATAATAGTTATTAAGAAAATAAATAAATAGAAACCGGATTTTTATAAAAATAAAATTGTATGCATTTTTAATTTACATAAATTTAGAAATTAGGAACATTCCATAATTACAACAAGTAAGATAGCTCTAGTCGGAAGTGCCTGTGTAGGAGATACCCTGAACCCAGCGGCGAGATGTCGTTACATGCATTTAATTAAACCCCTCAGCATTCATACACGCCATTCATAGCCGCCAGTAAAATAAGGCAACACCTCTACCACCGAGCTACAGCAGCAGTTTGATTTCCTCTGTCAAAATCTGAAACACACATACACAAACAACCACTGCAGAATTCAAAAAAAGAGTTCACGCATATGCTTGTGCATATACATATGTATGTATGTGGGCACACGCATTCAGAAAACGTCTGCGCTTGGCGCTTGCCACCATGTGGTTTGCCAATATACAAATAAAATTTCTTTAATAACTTGTGTGTTTCTTAACCGATTTTGATGATATTTTTTCAATGCATTCTTATTGAAATATAGTACATTTATTTATTGCCTTTTGCAGCTTAGTAAAAAGCTTAGTAGCTCAACACTCAAAATAGGATCGTTATGCAATTTTCAGGACGTAACAAGAGCGTTGAAATCTGTGTACAAACCAAAGTGCAAGTCTGTAGCAAATCAAGATTTGCGGATTTTTTCATTTTTTTGATATGGTGGGCGAACGGGGGAGGTATTCTTAATCCGAAATATTTATAATCTGCGTATCGTTCACGGGAACATATAATTGGTGACTCTAGCTCTTATAATTTCAGAGATATGCTCAAAAAACCTTGTCAAATAATCGAATAACACTGATTTTAAGAAAACTGGGCAAGTTATCGATAATTTGAAATAAACTTGACCTGCGTATGGTATATACGAACCTAAATAGTCCAAGTTTAGCTGTCTAGACCTTGTAGTCTCTTTAATCGAGACGTTCATACAGACAGACAGACGGACGGACAGACAGACGGACATGGCTAGATCGACTCAGCTAGTGATGCTAATCAAGAATATATATACTTTATGGGGTCGGAGATGCCTCCTTCTGCCTGTTACATACATTCGCCCAAAACCATTATACCCTTTTTACCCATTTTGAATGGGTTCAGGTATAAAAAGTTACAATCAATTATTAAAAGCGCATTGGTTTGACGATTTTTGATGTATTCTAAGTATGTATGTTAAGTAGTTTGTGAAGTCTATTGACCTTACTTCAAGTTCCAAATAAATTTTGTATAAATATTTCTCTAAAAATTGTTTCTCAACTTCAGCCCGTGCAACGACTAAGGCGACACTGTTCTATGGTGTTAATTTATCCTCCAGAACTAAATATGAAATATCTTTATTCGACCAATCCAAAATATCTACATATTCTTGGGCTATTAAATTAGTCTTTTGATTCGTCTAACTCCTTTTTAAACCGTCTATCGCCTTTATATTGTAAGGTGGTTAGAAGTGAAAGAAATTTGGTATAACCGAACCAGTCCGCATGAATGTTTGCTCCTTAACGAAAGCTTGATTATCGTTTCGAAATACATATTGGAAATCAAGCAAAACGCAAGAGTTCCTTTCTAACGGCAACATCTTACTTCCACTTTATGTAACATACTGAAAAGATTGAATTAGTTAAAAAAGTATAAAAAAGCGAGAAAGTTTAGAAAGCCTCAAAATCATAAATTAATTTTCGGTTTTGAATATTATGTAGATCTTCAGCTAAAAGTAAAGTGAGGATTTTCATCTACAAAAGAATTCACACCCATGATCTGGATGCAACAACATAAACGAAATTGTATTGCTAGAGAATGTGGAGTGGATTGAATTGTTTGTTCATAAATAATTATCACAAATAAAAGAATAAAATTTCCAAAATGTCTTCAATTTTATTCCTGAGGGTTTATCACATGTATGTCTATAGCAGCTGTATATAATGAATTTAATAAGGCAAGTGAAGTCTTCGGATAATCGCTTGTGCTGTCGGAGTGAGGTACAGTGGAGACCGTAGTGGGGGTTTCGAGTGAAATTCTGGACCGTTGAGTTATTTGCAAGCTGACGTATTGAGGGAGACTCAAAAATGCTTCAACATTCTGTGATGTGTGGGATGAGTCATTATGGAATAAATAATTGAAATATGGAAGATATGACGTATTGGTAATTTTTGAAATATGAAGGTTTCAATGATATTGGGGTTAGTTGGTGGCGTTTATAGCCTCAGTAAGAATAAGAATCATTTTGGTCAAGGCGCTACTCATACGGTAGGTTATCCTCCTTGATAATAACCATGTCACCAACTTGAAGGTTCCTTTTTTGGGGATTGCCAGTAATTTCGGTTGTGGACTTTTTGAGGAACTCGTTCTTCCAACGAAAGCAGAATTGCAGAAGGAAAGCTTTAAGACGCTGCCAGCGGTTAATTATTGAGAAAGTGTCTTCTTTGATTTCTTGCTCAGAAATCGAAAGTAGCGGCCCACCAACTAGGGTGAAATGCCTAGACAATTCGTGGTGGCCGTGTTTGAATATGACGAGCTCTTTAGTCGCTTGCAAAAGTTCTTTGAAAGAGCGGATGAAGCTCAAAGCAAATGTTTTGCCATTCTCCGAATACATTTGCTGTGGACAGCCGCGTCTTGCCGCGAACCGAGAAAACGCAGCAAGGAATCTTTCAGTGGTCAGATCTGTGGTCGCTTCTAAGTGGATTGCCTTCGTGCTGAAACACACGAAGACGCAGACATAGCCCTTAGTAATTTTACAAGCCCGACCAACATAGTTTTTGAGTTTTGGGGCGCCGCTCATCATAGCTCATGGAAGTTGACGCTCTCACGCGTCCACAGGATCGGAGTCCACGCATGGGTTCAGATTAAGGATGTTGCTTGATTTTTGAATTAATTTCCTTTTAAGCAAACAGCATAACTCTTTTGGATTCGCTTGGCGTTGAGTGTGCTCAATAAGCTCTTCGTTACGGAGGTCAGCACGAAAGTGGATCACTGGCACTCGACAGCGCTGGATGAAACGGCAGACATATGCGATAACTCGCAATGCTTCATCGAATCCGGGGAACCGTTCCAGGATGTTGTAGGAAGGTAACTGTGAGACGTTGCACTTAACTGCTCATTGCTTTATCTCTGTCTCAAGTACTACAACAGGAACTGGCCACTGATCCTTTGGAAGCTACAACCATTCCGCTCTATATCACAAATTGCTGCTTAACGGGTCCTGTAGAGAAACACCTCGACTAGCCAAGTCAGATGGGTTATGTTCGGATCGAACATGGGACAGCATGGTTGAGGTGATCTTGGTGACCCGGTTAGCTACATAGATAGACCATTTGCATGGAGGTTTATCCAGCCAGGCAAGACAATGGTGGAGTTTGTCCAATTATATGTCTCAACACTCTGGACAGAGAGGTGCGGAATAAGTGCCGCGGAAAGCTCGGAAAGAAGGACGGCGCCGCACAGCTCTAGCGTGGTAGTGACACCGTCTTCACTGGTGTGACCCTCGTTTTTGCTGCGAGAAGATGAGTGGAAATACATCCGCTCATCTCGATACGCAAGTAAAGGGCAGCGTCGCAGAAGCCGTGGAATTACACATTTGCCTTTGGCTGGAACTCAATCCATCTTGGGATACCGACTTCTCGGAGGGACGGATAGTTTCTGAGAATCTCGTTCCAGCGTTGCACAAGCTTTTCCGGTAAGGAATCATCCCACCCAAGTTCTTGGAGCCAGATTTCTTAATTAAAATCTTTGCGCGAACTAATACAGGTGCTAGCTATCCAGGCAGGATTCAATAATTTAGCAATCTGTGATAGCACCTCACGTTTCGTGAGCGATGGCTTGAATTCCATCTCGGAAGGTGTGAAAAAGAACTTGTCAATAGTGACTTGCCAGCGAATGCCTAGTGTCTTTGCAACGGTAGCGTTTCCGTTTTCTAGGAAATTAGCATAAAGTAAGTGGTCCTTTGCAATATCCTTCAACACGTCTTTAGCGTTAGATGTCCACTTTCTTAAAGGCAACCCGGCCCTGCTAAAATATAATCGACATACATATAATTCTTAATTATATCGGAAGCAATGGGAAACTGGTCTTGTACATCACAGATAAGTTGATTTAGGACTCGAATTGCAAGATATGGAGGTCGAAGTCACAGTTCTTCGTTCTCATTGCAGAATAGTATTCGATGATAGGGTGTATGTTTGGATCAACCAGTATTTGCCGATACATCTTACTGATATCAGCGTTGAAGACCTAGCGATAGAACCGCCACTTTAAAATCTGAATCATCAGATCGGATCTGAGTACTGGTCCAGTGTGTAGGACTTTTGCCATTGGAAGACGGGCTGGAGGCGTGAAACACGACGCAAACTTTTGTTGTGATGCTGAGGGGTTTAAAAACAGCATGATGCGGCAAATACAAATTATTGAGGCTGCTATTCGGGAAGACTTGTGTCATGTGACCTACGTCCAAGTACTCCTGGATCACGGAGTCGATCGGCTCTTTTAAGGGAGGGTTTCTTTTTAAACGATTCTCGTTATTTAAAAACTGAGCCAGTGCGATAGACCTTAAATGTCCTAAATCGATGTGATCAGGTACCCGAAAAGGTAGAGTAACTACATATTGGGATGAGAGCCGCCTAGGAGAAGAGAAGGTAGGATATTAGCGCAAGTCAGCACACCTATCTGCGAACTTTTGTAGAAAGTAGGATCAGCCAGCTGGAGATTTAAGAGGTTTCCTCATTCCCTGATTCCCTGCCAATTGTGGTAGGACATATGCTGATGCCTCAATTTGAATGTGAGGTTTGAAAGGAGAGCCAATATTGAAGTGGCAGAGTTTGCCAGGATGAGCTGCAAAAGCGTAATTCAGCCCAGAAACTTGTGCCAGAATCTATCAGTGCACGGGCTGTATACTTTACGGCTAAATGCCAAACATTTATGGTGGAGGGTCATTACGGTGCAAGGTGTATTGTGATGACCCTTGCATGTTAAATAATTATGAGCACTTGTGCAATCTTTAAGATGGTGGCCTCTTGCAAAACGATTCAAGCATAGTTTTTGCTGTTTAAGAAACTTGCCATTTCATTGGAGACAACGTGGACACAGACGGATAGGATGTTTATCCTAGGAACACAGTTTGCATGTTTGCAGATTGGTAGTGACCTTGTTCTCAAAGGAGTTAAGCATTTTTACCGTAGGAGGTTCTATACAAAGGGATCTGGATTGAGCTTGATTGTTTGTGCTTGGTTTCGGGTCTTCTATCGCTTCCAGAGTGCGATAACGTTGCCATGTTGAGATATCGATTTTTCTCAGGAAGGACTGTTTTCTTAAGGAGAGAGTGATCTTTGGGAGTTTGAAGAACAAAAGAACACGAGAATACACTCCCAGTTCTCGATATTCATTTCGGATAACTCCAGAGGTGTTAAGCAACCTTGGATGGTGCTGTGAAGTTCCATTATTGCCGTTCCAGGCTCTTGAGAGATTGGCTGCAGGTTGAAAAAGACCTTGAGCTGGCTGTTGAGTAACAATCTTCTGTTCTCCAAGTGCTCGGTCAGATTGGCCGAGGCTGATCGGAAGCCATCATTAGTCAGAGCTGGTTTTCGCATTGAGTTGAAATAATTTCTCAACCTCAGATAACCTATGATTCTTTATATAAATTGCGGTAAAGACGTCTTGAAATGTGGGCCAAAGTATGTAATGCTAAAGACTTCGGTGTCAAAATGAGGTAAGCGGCATCCGCTGGGAACATAAGTTGGAATGGAGGACTGTACGGTCTATTTGGAACACTTGCGTTATTAATTTGCTCATCTCTCATATACTGCATAGTAGTAGTCATACTTGGACTTCATGACTGAAATGGTTTTCATATCACCGGCTTCTGATACTACTGGGGAGCAGAGCTCCCACAAGGCTCACACTTCGTCTCGTCGGACCTGGCACGTATAAAGAGTCGGATCAGAGTCTCCTAGAGTGCTTATTTTTTGTCTCGAATTGACTATCTATCTGAGTCTATCAGTAACGGCAATAAACTTCATTAAAGCTGCCTTTATCATGGTTTGGGCCGCCTTGGGCGGACTACGTCTTTGGCTTATTGGTGCGTCCCACTGCAGTGGACAGAGATGATTTGCTTTTAGCTTTTGACGGCGGAAGACTGATATTTATCAGTGGACTTGGCTTCGCCCTAAGAGGGGCCTTGACAGCTCCCTATGGCGTGGTCGCAGAAGATTCGCTCTTAGTCCGGGACGATGTTTCCTCCTTACACTAAGAGCTGAGTGTGCAGACGGAGACACTCTGGTGGTGCTTGCAAACGGAATTGACTTTGTATTTTAGTCGGAAGCTACTGAGTAAGAGACAAGAGTGCTCGCTCCTAGTCGACAGGGATGCGGTGCTAGAAAAAAAAACAGGAAGGAAAATATAAATATTTGAGTTTATTAGTGCTGTTTTGGTGTGGCTAAATAATTATAGCATTAAGAAAACGTATGTAATCGCAGACAAAGTTGAACAGAAATGCAGATCGGCAGCTGTTGGTTGCTTTATGCAATATTAATATATTATTTTGATTATAATGCGAGGTGCGACCTAAAATTTTTTGTATATTGTGCGCTAAAGGATATAATAAGTGGACAAATATGGTACATACGATGTGGTACGTACGATGTATGTATGGGTGCGGAAGATGCTTCCATCTATCTGTTACATACATTTACACAAAACCATTATAATGCTCGCGCTTCGCGCTCGGCACATTTTAGTAAGTCGTAGTTGTGAAGTTTCTCGCAAAATTTTCACAAAATAGGAAACTACAATTATATCTTTCAAATGTTGGTTGCAGTTGATCTGCGAAAGCTTTTTGAGAGTGTACATGCGAAATAACACTTTTTCCCCATTTTGATGCTCCAGAATATATCAAATCGCCGATGTCCCACCTTTCAGTTACACTTGGACCAACACGTGTGTTAAGTTTAAAAATAAAATAAAATAAAAATTTAAATAAACAGAAAAAAAAACTGCGTTGACACTTCAAGATTCGAACTCACCTCTGTTAGCGCGCCAGGCTACACCTCTACCATCGAGCTACAGCAGCATTTTAATTGTCACTGTCAAAATCTGATCTAAGAAACACACAAGCACAAGCCATCGCATTAGAATTCGAAAAAGATCCCACGCATATGAATGTGCATAAGCATATGTACATATGTATGTATGTGTGCACACGCATGCAAAGAACGTCTGCGCTTGGAGCTTGCCACCACGTGGTTTGCCAATGTACAAATACATTTTCTTTAATAACTTCTGTGCTTTTTAACCGATCTTGGTGATTTGTTTTAATGTATTCTTATTATACTATGGTACATTTATATGTAGACGAGTAACCTACGTAGTAAGAATTGTGGCTGTACTTGCAATTACAAATATTTTTTCTGTTAAAGGGGAAGATGGGGGGAGGCATCCAAACTTCGAAATATTCATAATCTGCGTATCCTTTACGAGAAAACATAACACCAAATTTGGTGGCGCTGGGCCTATAGTTTCTGAGCTATGCTTAAAAAACCGGATCAAAACCACATATTAATATCTATAATAAGAAAACGGGGCGGGTTATCAATCATTTGGAATAGCCTTGATCTGCGTGTGGTATACACGAACTTAAAAAGCCAAATTTTAATCCCTATCTCTTATTACACAACTTGCTGCCAATTGGATTATCAAATTTGTCGAATTTACCACACGTTTTCTTCAATAACTTTGTATTTCTAAACCGATTTTGATGAATTTTAATGCAATAAATTATTCAAGTGCTATAGTATATGTAAATATTCATTTGACTAAAATGTTGTGTCTCTACGTTTCATAATCTACGAAATTAGCTTTACAAATTATAGGTTTGACAAACGGACAGACTGACAGTCGATGCAGTCGGGTGTAACTGACAGCGAAATACTCGTTCACGGTGTAATAACAAGGAAAACATGTAACCTAGCATTATGGGTGCATAAAAAAAATAATAAACGAGTATAAACAAGTAAGACGGCTCTAGTTGGGAGTTCCCGGCTAGGAAATACCCTGAACCCAGGGCGCGCTGTTACAAACATTTAAACCTCTTTCCATTTTTACCCACATTAACAAAGTCACACACAGACAAACGTACGCTGCAAGCTGCGCACTTCACACATCGGCTGCGCCACTATGGAAAATTAATTCTTAAACAACTCATAAACTAAGACTATGATCGTTATGAAATTTTTAGTGCTTAATGAGCGGAAGTCTGTAGTATTTGATTTGCGTTGAAAAATTCTAACAGAAAGCAAGAAGAATATAATTTTAAGAAATTGTTACGATCTGAAAAAAGTTCAGCCTTTGCATCACGAGCGGGAATTGAACCCAAGCACCATCGATTACTTGTTTTTGGTGTGACGAAATTCAATTTGAATGCTAAGAAATTGGTTTTTTTCTGAAATTACTTAGGTAATTATTTGTTTGATAAGAAAGAAAACAGCTAAATTTTTTTCCTATAATCATCTGTCATATCATAGTGTTTACAGATATAATAGAATAATTAATTAGAAATAATAATTTTATACTACAAGTTGTGACAAAACTCAACTCAAAATTATATGACAAGTGCACAATCGCAAGCAGACGCACACAAATTCTAAGAATACGAAAGAGTGTGGCAACTAAATGCCATCTACCGACCAGTGATCAGTGACCACTTAATGTGACAAACTAATTGAACAGTTATTACCAAAATATGCAATAGATGGCGCTTGGCATGTTGCACTGGCATCATTGATGTTGTGCACATAAAGAGTTTTGGACATTGTGGGCGCGGTAATGGGCGTAGCCAAATAAGTGTTGGTGCGATCTTTAGAGGAGATTATCAGCATATTACTTTGTTCAAAAGTGTTCACAGATCATTGAATAATTAATTAATTATTTAATTCATTTATTAAATTTAAATTTTTGATTCATTTAATTAATTTAATTATTTAAATAATTAATTAACTGCTCCACTACCTGTTGATCAAGTTGTGACAAAACTCAACTCAAGTTATATAACAAGTGCACAGAATACGAAAAAGTCTAGCATCTAAGCGCCATCTACCGACCAGTGGTCATTGACCACTTAATTTCTCATGTGACAAACTAATTGAACAGTTATATAATGAAACCAAATAATAAGCACCAAAGTATACAATAGATGTCGCTAACAATGTTGCACTGGCATCATTGATGTTAAGCACATTTCGAGTTTTGGACATTGTGGGCGCGGAAGTAGCCATTGGATGCGATCTTTCGAGGAGGTCTTCAGCAAATCTGTCGGTATTTATTTTATGCATCTAGATTTAAAAGTGAAGGAGATAAATAGATTTAATCGAATTGCCACGCCCACAGTGGGCGCAACGCATACGGACAAACGGACGGACGGACAGACGGAAAGACGGATGAACAGCATGACGGACATTGCGTAAACCCAATATACTAGTTTCAGTTCGTGAAAGAGTATAAAAACATGTTAGATGGCTATAGTCGGGAGTGCCCGACTTGGAGATACCCTGAACCCAGCAGCGAGCTGTCGTTACATGCATTTAATTAAACCCCTCTGCATTCGTACACACGACAGCACAGCCGTACTTTGTAAAATAAAAAACAAATAAATGATCAAAATTAAGTAGAAAGCAGCTCAGACCCCATAAAGTTAATAAATATTCTTGATCAGGATCAACAGTCGAGTCGATCTAGCCATGTTCGTCTGTCTTTACGTCCGTCCGTCAGTCCGTATGCATGAACGCGTCGATCTCGGAAACTATAAGAGCTGGAGACTTCAACTTTTCGGCTATAGACTCGTCCATGGCACTCGCAAATTGAATGATCGATAACCCACACAAAAAAAATGTACAACAACCTCTAATTTGTAGGCCTATTTCGTAGATTATGAGACACAAAATTTTGTTCGAATGAATATTTATGTATACATAGCACTTGAAGAATTAATTGCATTAAAATCGGTTAAGAAACACAGAAGTTATTAAAGAAAACGGGTGGTAAAATTTGACAAATTTGACGATACAATGTGCAGATTAAGGCTCTTTTAATTATCGATAACCCGCCCCGTTTTCTTATTATCGATATTTATCGGTTTTCTTGATCCGGTTTTTTAGTATATCTCAGAAACAATAAGAGCTGAAAACCCTTAATTTAGTTTAATGTGTTTTCGTAAGAGATACGCAGATTATGAATATTTTTTTTTTCATTTTGGATACCTCCCCCCATCTTCCCCCATTAACCTAAAGAACATTTGTAATTGAAAGAAAAGCCAAAATTCTGACTACTTAGGCTGCTCGTCAACATATAAATGTACTATAGTATAATAAGAATGCATTAAAACAAATTCCACCAAAATCAGTTACGAAACACAGAAGTTATTTAAGAAAATGAATTTGTACATTGGCAAACTACGTGGTGGCAAGCTCCAAGCGCAGACGTTTTCTGCATGCGTGTGCACACATACATACATATGTACATATGTTTATGTAAGCTCTTTTTCGAATTCTAATGCGATGGCTTGTGCTTGTGTGTTTCTCAGATCAGACTTTGACAGTGGCAATTAGAATGCTACTGCTCGATGGTAGAGGTGTAGCCTGGCGCGCTATCAGAAGCGAGTTCGAATCTCGCTATGTCAACGGAGATTTCCTACTATTTTTATACTCTGAACCCATTGAAAATTAGTAAAAAGAGTATAATGGTTTTGTTCAAATATATGTAACAGGCAGCATCTCCGACGCCAGGACGACGAGCTGAGTCGATTAAGATATGTCCGTCTGTCCGTCCGTCCGTCCGTCCGTATGTATGAACGCGTCGATCTCGGAAACTATACGAGCTAGAGACTTCAACTTTACGGCTATAGACTTTTCCAACTTTTTCAAATGATCGATAACCCACACCGTTTTCCTAAAATCGATAAAAATACAACAACCTCTAATTTTTTAAGCCTATTTCGTAGATTATGAGAACTAGAGACAAAAAAATTGGGTCAAATGAATATTTATATATACTATAGCACTTGAAGAATCTATTGCATTAAGATTCACAAAAATCGGTTAAGAAACGCAGAAGTTATTAAAGAAACGTGTGGTAAAATTTGACATATTTGACAATACAATGTGCAGCAAGTGCTGCAATAAGATCTAGGGATTAAAGTTTGGGTATACCATATGCACCATACGAGTATACCATATGCAGATCATGGCTATTTTAAATTTTCGATAATCCGCCCCGTTTTCCTCTTTTCAATATTTATCGGTTGTTTGATCCGGTTTTTTGAGCATGTCTCAGAAACTATAAGAGCTGAAGACACCAAATTTGATTTAATGTGTTCGGCAGCGTTAACATTATGTGATTTAACATACTAAATTGAAATTATTGACAGTTGTTGTTATTGTTAGTCGGCCGCGTTGAAGGGCTCCGATCTTCAATCCATAGGTAATGGAGCGAGATGGCGGATAGCTTGTTTGAAGGTGTCAGATTTCGTTCGTATGACGGGAGACTCACACTTTTCCATCTGCTACAGCTATTGTTTCCATCACAATTCCAAGTAGCCAATGTTGTCTCTAATGTTGACGACGGCTCCGACCTTGACGTTTGCGCACTCCTTAGTCCACTTGACTCTTTGTTGCAAACCTAACAAGTAATCACGCGACCAATCGCGCCAAAATCGCTGCTTTATGGCCGAGACAAGTTGCCAACGCTGCAGACAAGTCAAGTTTTGTTCTGCTTTAGACGGAAGAGTTGCAGGCGGCTGCGTAGCAAGAGTCGTTAATCGTTAAGAAATGAGCCGGAGTAATAGCTTCTCCATGGTTTGGATTTTTGCTATCAGCTGCGTTAGGCATCGAGTTACGAACTGCTTACACTTCCACTTCGACGTAACAGCAGCTTGCCAAAGGCCTCCCATTTAAGGCGCTCTATGTGGCATAAATACAAATTCGAACTGGTGGGGTGCGCTAAAGCACATGAACGCATTGGTGTTGGCTTTTAACTGGTTAACTGTCTCCTGAAGCACCCGAGCAGATCCGACCAAATTTTTTGCGTTACAAGTGGTCCACGACGTCCAATTAACCTGCTGATACATAGGAGGAATGAGTTAGATGTGAGGTTGTTGAGAAGCTCTAGATGAACTGCTTTTGACGCGTAGCAAACCAAAACGACGTACATGTTAAGAGGCGTTTTTCCGCGAATTTCCAACGAAACTCTAAGTGGACCGAACAAAACAACTCCACTAACTCTGAATGGATACACGGATCAACAGGAAGATTTTCCATGATTTGTTATAAAAATCTGGACTTGTATTGAAAACAATTTATGCACTGGCGTACTGCGTCGTGCATTTATAAGCCAAATTGTTTGGCGAAGTAGACCAATTAGATTGCGAGGCCCAGCTGACAGCTAGTACGATGCAGATGTTGAATATATAATTTAACCAGTTTATTGCTCTTTGCCGTTAGTAACGAAAATCTTGCGTTGTGTGCCAAAGGGGCATTGCACAATCGCCCTCCCACTCGCAATGAACGAAATGTGCATTTTCCTACAACTTCTATTGAGACAGTTTTCAATAATATGCAGAATTGAATTTTCCTGCAAACTGCTATCCATGACGCCACATGCAGTGACTGTAGTCCGTTTTTCTAGAAATAGTTTAGACTGAGTTAGCTGCAAGTGACCATTTTCTGGCCAGTGCATCGGTTCGAGAGTCAAAAAACGTGGTCCGTTGAACCAAAGTGACATATTTAATTCTTTGACTGTACTGACGGCAAATTAGCGGGATTGTCACTAGTTGGCACATGTCGTCATATGGCTGATGCTATCAGTTCCTAAATATCTGGGACTCTTTTAGCTTCAAATGTTTTAAGCTTTGATGGATGTGCTTGCATCCAATGCAAGTTTACTTCGGCATCTGACCACAAAAACACTTGATCAAATTAAAAGTCAATCAACTTGCTCACGTCGGTCCACAGCGCACAACTCCAGTGTCGGTACCAATTTGGTTTTTAACGGCGCTACGTTAGATTCTGCATTTAACAACGTGACGACAACACATTTCGTTGTGCTCTTACACGAGGCGAACACGACCCGGAGTGTGGTCGTTAAGCTCTGTGGCCTTATTACAATTGGTAAGGAATGAAGTTATGAGGTTTGATGGGTATAATGTTACTGATTGCTGTCATGTGTCCCAAGGCTGGATACTCTTTCATGAATGCAATTAACACAGATTGGAGCTCTAAATTAGCTGTTATTCATATTTCTAATGACAGAAATCGCCTATTCGCAGTGTCATATGGCTACCCAAGAAGATTTGGGCTTCTTTTGAATGGCAAGCTAACAATGAACAGACCCGAGGGCAGACGGACTATACTGTCAACAAATGCCGTTTCACATATGGTTTATTCTGGTGTATAGGGTTTCGAATTTTCAAGTTCAGGCAATTGTTCAATCTCCCAGAATTTTCTAACCAACGAGTCTAGCGAGTCAGGGTTTTGAATAGCACCCAACATTGAGCATGCTTTCATTAATTGTGGCTGAGTAGTTTTGCATCGACCAGAGACTATCCATCCAAATACAGTATTTTGTAGTGTGGGGCAAAGCCTGTTGTGCTTGATTTGGCCTACTTTAAAAAAAAAAAAACGTGTCGCCAATAAGTAGGATGTCAACACATTGCGGTTTGTGGAATAGTGGATCTGCTAAAATAACGTCATTCGAAATTTCAAATTTTTCAATGCCTAACAAACTAAATTCGTGTCGATATCTATTTAGTCGCAGATTGTTTACTAGTTCTTCTGTAATGAAATTCACCGGCGATGCTGAATCTAGTAAAACTCTCGCAGTCTGCTTTTGGCCAGCATGTCCACTGACGTCAACAAGTGTAGTGGCTAACACAACTTGACTGGTCTTTCTAACAACTGCGTTGTCTCTCGACGAAGTATTATGAGACTGCTATGCTTGAAGAGAATTAGTAGATGCATTAGTTGGAAATTGGCTATAAAGATGCAAAGAGTATGGTGCGGCTTCGAACCACTGTCAGCGAAGATTTGTGGACATTTCTATGCGTACTTTCCCGAATGGGCTGGCGTAGTTTGGCCCGACTAGTAGTAGATTCGTCTGATACGAGATGCTTATATCGCTTGTTGAGTGAGTCTTCACATTCCTTCCACAATGGAATGGAATGATAATTCCACCTTGGACATACCTTTGTGAGTAATGTTGCGGTAAATGTCTGCTGTGCGATTTAGAGGAATTTATGGTTGAATAATTGTCAGTGCTTTGATCCACTTAATCTTCGGGGTGCCGACTAAAAGACATGATAAACGATTTTGCAGAAATGCTTAAAATTTCTAAGTCTGCGCGCTGATGACAGCTCAGGATCTATGAGCTCTACTTGTTGTATTTATTTAAAATATCCACACGACATTGTAATTCACATGCTTCGAAGGGATCGCGCTGTTTTCGAACTGCTTTATTAACTCGATTAATGTATGCATTGACTTGCTCAAGTTGTTCAATTAGTCCGGCCGTATCGAGTTCATCGTGTGTAGGCCAGGATTGTTGAGAACCACGCCGTCTAGTACCACACATTTTCACAGCGCCAACTTAATGTATTTTTTTATACCCTGAACCCATTGAAAATGGGTAAAAATGGTATAATGGTTTTAAGCAAATGTATGTAACAGGCAGAAGGAGGCATCTCCGACCCCATAAAGTATATGTGGGAACCCTAAAATCGGAGTTAGCAACTAAAAGAACTAGGAGTGGTCGCCAGTTTTAACTCGCTCTCTGCTCTCATTTGTAGCTTTGCAGCTTACGAAAATGTAAGAAGCGTTGTGAAATGAGCTAGGCACTCTGCGACAGAATCTCGTCTCGTGAACATCATTTATAACTAACTTGTATATTGTAATTGAGCCAGACCAATCATTATTGTCGTTAAACAATATTTAATTCACCCTAAACTAATAATAAGAAACAAATTGTCGTTAAACAATAAATATATAATAATCAACAAAGTTAACCGTTCTAAAAAGAATAATTTTGACAACTCACAAATGGGGGCTCAACCGGGGTTGGCCTAAAATTATAATTACAAATCGAGTATTGTGAAAAGTGGATGTTCCGCAAGAGGAAGGCTGGGAAAAAATTAGTTGAAAACATTTTAAGACGTGCAAAGCTGAAAGGCGCGAGCAGCAGTGCAGTACAAGTGATGAAGGCGGTGAAGGAAATTTCGAGAAACGTTGCGTATGTGCATGTGTGAAGACGTGTGCGTGTGTGCATAGACACCACAGCACGGCAAGAATAAACGCGGCAGAGTCAGAGCGATCAACGAGTGCTGTTATTTTTGCTGGTACGCAGGCGAGAAGGTCGGTGCGTAAGAAAAGGAACAGAAAAGCTGTTATTTTGCTGGTACGCAGAATAATATAATTTAACCAGTTTATTGCTCTTTGCCGTTAGTAACGAAAATCTTGCGTTGTGTGCCAAAGGGGCATTGCACAATCGCCCTCCCACTCGCAATGAACGAAATGTGCATTTTCCTACAACTTCTATTGAGACAGTTTTCAATAATATGCAGAATTGAATTTTCCTGCAAACTGCTATCCATGACGCCACATGCAGTGACTGTAGTCCGTTTTTCTAGAAATAGTTTAGACTGAGTTAGCTGCAAGTGACCATTTTCTGGCCAGTGCATCGGTTCGAGAGTCAAAAAACGTGGTCCGTTGAACCAAAGTGACATATTTAATTCTTTGACTGTACTGACGGCAAATAAGCGGGATTGTCACTAGTTGGCACATGTCGTCATATGGCTGATGCTATCAGTTCCTAAATATCTGGGACTCTTTTAGCTACAAATGTTTTAAGCTTTGATGGATGTGCTTGCATCCAATGCAAGTTTACTTCGGCATCTGACCACAAAAACACTTGATCAAATTAAAAGTCAATCAACTTGCTCACGTCGGTCCACAGCGCACAACTCCAGTGTCGGTACCAATTTGGTTTTTAACGGCGCTACGTTAGATTCTGCATTTAACAACGTGACGACAACACATTTCGTTGTGCTCTTACACGAGGCGAACACGACCCGGAGTGTGGTCGTTAAGCTCTGTGGCCTTATTACAATTGGTAAGGAATGAAGTTATGAGGTTTGATGGGTATAATGTTACTGATTGCTGTCATGTGTCCCAAGGCTGGATACTCTTTCATGAATGCAATTAACACAGATTGGAGCTCTAAATTAGCTGTTATTCATATTTCTAATGACAGAAATCGCCTATTCGCAGTGTCATATGGCTACCCAAGAAGATTTGGGCTTCTTTTGAATGGCAAGCTAACAATGAACAGACCCGAGGGCAGACGGACTATACTGTCAACAAATGCCGTTTCACATATGGTTTATTCTGGTGTATAGGGTTTCGAATTTTCAAGTTCAGGCAATTGTTCAATCTCCCAGAATTTTCTAACCAACGAGTCTAGCGAGTCAGGGTTTTGAATAGCACCCAACATTGAGCATGCTTTCATTAATTGTGGCTGAGTAGTTTTGCATCGACCAGAGACTATCCATCCAAATACAGTATTTTGTAGTGTGGGGCAAAGCCTGTTGTGCTTGATTTGGCCTACTTTAAAAAAAAAAAAACGTGTCGCCAATAAGTAGGATGTCAACACATTGCGGTTTGTGGAATAGTGGATCTGCTAAAATAACGTCATTCGAAATTTCAAATTTTTCAATGCCTAACAAACTAAATTCGTGTCGATATCTATTTAGTCGCAGATTGTTTACTAGTTCTTCTGTAATGAAATTCACCGGCGATGCTGAATCTAGTAAAACTCTCGCAGTCTGCTTTTGGCCAGCATGTCCACTGACGTCAACAAGTGTAGTGGCTAACACAACTTGACTGGTCTTTCTAACAACTGCGTTGTCTCTCGACGAAGTATTATGAGACTGCTATGCTTGAAGAGAATTAGTAGATGCATTAGTTGGAAATTGGCTATAAAGATGCAAAGAGTATGGTGCGGCTTCGAACCACTGTCAGCGAAGATTTGTGGACATTTCTATGCGTACTTTCCCGAATGGGCTGGCGTAGTTTGGCCCGACTAGTAGTAGATTCGTCTGATACGAGATGCTTATATCGCTTGTTGAGTGAGTCTTCACATTCCTTCCACAATGGAATGGAATGATAATTCCACCTTGGACATACCTTTGTGAGTAATGTTGCGGTAAATGTCTGCTGTGCGATTTAGAGGAATTTATGGTTGAATAATTGTCAGTGCTTTGATCCACTTAATCTTCGGGGTGCCGACTAAAAGACATGATAAACGATTTTGCAGAAATGCTTAAAATTTCTAAGTCTGCGCGCTGATGACAGCTCAGGATCTATGAGCTCTACTTGTTGTATTTATTTAAAATATCCACACGACATTGTAATTCACATGCTTCGAAGGGATCGCGCTGTTTTCGAACTGCTTTATTAACTCGATTAATGTATGCATTGACTTGCTCAAGTTGTTCAATTAGTCCGGCCGTATCGAGTTCATCGTGTGTAGGCCAGGATTGTTGAGAACCACGCCGTCTAGTACCACACATTTTCACAGCGCCAACTTAATGTATTTTTTTATACCCTGAACCCATTGAAAATGGGTAAAAATGGTATAATGGTTTTAAGCAAATGTATGTAACAGGCAGAAGGAGGCATCTCCGACCCCATAAAGTATATGTGGGAACCCTAAAATCGGAGTTAGCAACTAAAAGAACTAGGAGTGGTCGCCAGTTTTAACTCGCTCTCTGCTCTCATTTGTAGCTTTGCAGCTTACGAAAATGTAAGAAGCGTTGTGAAATGAGCTAGGCACTCTGCGACAGAATCTCGTCTCGTGAACATCATTTATAACTAACTTGTATATTGTAATTGAGCCAGACCAATCATTATTGTCGTTAAACAATATTTAATTCACCCTAAACTAATAATAAGAAACAAATTGTCGTTAAACAATAAATATATAATAATCAACAAAGTTAACCGTTCTAAAAAGAATAATTTTGACAACTCACAAATGGGGGCTCAACCGGGGTTGGCCTAAAATTATAATTACAAATCGAGTATTGTGAAAAGTGGATGTTCCGCAAGAGGAAGGCTGGGAAAAAATTAGTTGAAAACATTTTAAGACGTGCAAAGCTGAAAGGCGCGAGCAGCAGTGCAGTACAAGTGATGAAGGCGGTGAAGGAAATTTCGAGAAACGTTGCGTATGTGCATGTGTGAAGACGTGTGCGTGTGTGCATAGACACCACAGCACGGCAAGAATAAACGCGGCAGAGTCAGAGCGATCAACGAGTGCTGTTATTTTTGCTGGTACGCAGGCGAGAAGGTCGGTGCGTAAGAAAAGGAACAGAAAAGCTGTTATTTTGCTGGTACGCAGGCGAGACGGCCGGTGCGTAAGAAAAGGAACAGAAAAGTTGTTGTTTGGCTGATACGCTGGCGAGAAGGCCGGTGCTTACGAAGAGCAACAGAAAGCTGTTGTGTTGCTGGTAAGCAGGCGAGATGGCCGGTGCATAAGAATAACGAAGAAGAGTGTTGTTGAGTTGCGGAACGCAGGCGAGAAGGCCGGTGCTTACGAAGAGCAACAGAAAGCTGTTGTGTTGCTGGTAAGCAGGCGAGATGGCCGGTGCATTAGAATAACGAAGAAGAGTGCTGTTAAGTTGCGGAACGCAGGCGAGAAGGCCGGTGCGTAGGATCTACCCAAAAGTAGAGACAGAAACTAACATTTGTGTTGGAGTCGGCAAGCTTGTGCGACGCATACACATTTTGGCGGAGAAGCGTGTAGTCACGGACGGTGACACGAGCAGCTGTTAAGGCTCTGTTATTTAACATTGCGCTAAGCAGCGAAATAAGCTGTTAACTAACACTAGCTACTTAATTATCTATGGTTTCAGTAAAATTGTCGTTTAATATCACTTTTGTAAGATGGACAGAAACGAGATTTTAATGCTCAGAGTTGAAGAGATAAGACAAAAGCTAGCAGAATTGCAATTGAGTAACACAGGGCTTAAGGCTGATTTACAAGCAAGACGAATCGAACACATTTATCTTGAAGAGGATAGTGCTGTTTCAGATAATGTGTCAGTTAATAGGGCGCCATTAACGCTAAATCAAGAACAGGCCAGGTCATGGTTCACACTAAAAGATGTAGTAGGAAGCGTTTCTAAATTTGATGGGTCAAATGAAGCTGATATTGATCAGTGGATTTGTGAACTAGAAGAATGTGCTGATGCGGTGCAGTGGACCCAATTGCAGGTGTTTGTTTATGGAAGCAGATACTTGAGGGTGCTAATAAGTCGTATATTCGTAGTCAGCGAGGTATTAGTAGCTGGGATACTCTGAAAAGGACATTGATAGATGAGTTTAGAGTCAATGTAAGCGGTTATGTAAGCGGCAGCAAAATAAAGGTGAGACGCTACATGAATTTTTGTACGCTCTCATGGAAATCGCAAAACCTATAGGTATCGATGATGAAAGCCTGATAGAATATTTTGTGGAAGGTATACCGGATATAACATCAAACAAGTCGTTACTATATCAAGCAAAAACAATCAAGCAGTTGAAGGTGCATATGGAAACATATCAAAAAGCTCGCGGTTCATATTCGTCAGCAAATAAATATGGATGCTTAAAGAAAGACTTTGGGACTGGTAAAGAGTCAAAAGCAGGAAATGTGAGGAAATGCTTTAAGTGCGGCGAGGATTCTCATTTAAAGAAAGACTGCACTAAAAAAGATTTAAGTTGTTTCAAGTGCGGGCAGCCAGGTCATCGCGCTGCGCGAAGTTGGTGAATAAGCCGCCAAGCAGTTTTACCTCTTCTGGTCTTGAGTTAAAAGATATTGTTTGTTGTAGCGTGAAGTTTCGAGGACTTGTTGACACCGGAGCAGAGTTGTATCTCTTGCGAAGATGTGTTTTCTCGAAGTTAGGAATTGGGCAGTTAACCGGTTGTGCTAAGTGTTTGACAGGTATTGGTGAAAGTCAGGTTCTGACTTTTGGGAGCTTTGTAGTATCAGTTAAGATCGACAATATTCAGATGCCAGTTGAGTTTCATGTGGTCCCGGATGAGGACATGGGGTTTGATGCAATTCTGGGTAGGACCATTTTAAATATGGTAGATCTAAAGGTGACTAAGACTGGTACGGAGCTAACAAATAGAACTAAAAAGCGAAATAAAGGAGAATCTGAAGCAGTTAGCGAGGAGAAAGGCTCGTGCTATGACCTTATCGACGAATTCAGAAACATGTGCATGTTAAGTTTCGAGCAGGTTGGACAAGCTAGTGAGATGGATTTGGTTCACTTGGAGAAGACGGTCAGAATTAAGGTTGATCAGTTGGTTCGGGATTATAAGCCAATTAGAAGTCCTAGTGCTCCAATTGAAATTAGAATTATTTTAACAGACGATCTGCCAGTGTATCAACATCCAAGACGTATAGCAGCGTGTGATCAAGAAATTGTTGATAAGCAAATGGAGGAATGGTTGGCAGAGGGAATCATTCGACCAAGCATGTCGGAGTATGCGTCTCCAATCGTGCTGCTGGCAAAGAAAAATGGGAAAAAGCGGTTGTGTTGTGATTACAGAAAACTAAATGAAAAGGTGATCCGGGATAATTTTTCGATGCCGCAAATGGACTGTGTTTTAGAAAAATTACAGGGTGCGGCAGTTTTTACCACTTTGGACTTGACAAATGGATTTTTCCATGTACCAGTCGAATCCAACTCACAGAAATATACGTCATTTGTGACACAAAAGGGGCAATATGAGATTCTTTATGTTCCTTTTTTATTATGGCCGTTATGAGTGATTTGATTCAGGCTGGGGACGTATACCCAGCAAGGACGTAGAAAATGGTGTGGCCAAACTGACAAAAGTGCTTAACGTTACTGGAAAAAATGGTTTACGTATAAATTGGTCAAAGTGTCAGCTACTAAAGACGAAAGTTAACTTTTTGGGATACATTGTGCAGAATGGTACCATTAAGCCAAGTGAGGAGAAGACGCAGGCAGTTGCTAATTTTCCCATGCCTAGGGACAAAAAGGCATCGTATTTTCGAACATTTGTAGAAGGCTATGCAGTGATGGCTAAGCCATTGTCCGATATTTTGAGAAAAGATGTTAAGTTTGAATTTCTGGAGCTACAGCATATCGCATTTAAACAATTAAAGACAGCATTGATAAGTGGTCCGATTTTAAGGTTATATACCCCTTAGTTAGAAACTGAAATTCATACAGATGCGAGTAAGTTTGGATTCAGAGGGATGTTGCTTCAAAAGGAAGGAAAGGTCATTGGTGCTTTGGTTAAGTGGAGAGTGTATGTGCTGGACATAAAGTTCAAAATCATAACTGATTACAATGGTTACACTATGACATTAAAGATAAAGGAAGTTCCTCTGCGAGTGTCTAGATGGGCAATGTATTTGTAGGACTTTGATTTTAAAATTGAACATCGCTTTGTGTTCACGGACAGCATTGTACACCGGTTAAGAGAGAGCTATGAAGACTTCTATATCGATAACCAAGTTCTGTTCAAAGACCCAAATCGTGAGCTTATTTTTGTACCGTACCAAATGGAAAATGAGATCATTCAAATTGCACATAGGCAGGGCCATTTTTCTGCTAAGAAAACTCAGGAACTAGTAGAGAAGAGTTACGACATACCGAAGTTGAAAGAAAAGGTCCTCCGAGTTGTAAAAAGCTGCGTAGAATACATTATTGTAAATGCAAAGGCAGGCAAAAGAGAAGGGTATCTGATGCCGATAGATAAGGGAGATAAGCCATTATGCACTTATCACATCGATCATGTAGGGCCAATGGAACTGACAACCAAGCGTTATAACCACATACTAGTTGTCGTTGATGGATTTTCGAAATTCGTGTGGTTTTACCCGACGCGCAGCACAGGGGTTGATGAAGTTTTTAGTTGTTTAGAAAGGCAGGCTACTTTGTTTGGAAATCTAGTGAGAATTATTTCTATGAATTTCTGATCTGTGCTGGAGTAACAAATTCTCTGCATAGGCACTTCCTCCTGCTCCAAATAATGGCTGGCAGTCACATAAAATGTGCTTCGTTGTCTCGTCATCCTCTCTGCAGAGAATACACTCTGTGTCAGGGGATAGGCTCATTTTGTGGAGGTGAAACTTGGCTGTGTGGTGTCCCGTGAGATAGGACACCAAGAGCAGTAGTTCCGCCCTTGAAAGATTTTTGGTCTTTATACCTATATGTGGGCTGACCAGCTCTTTAGCTTGTCATAACCCAGGTCTTGTTGACCAGTAGATTCCCCTCTCCTTCTTTGACCATTCCTCTATCAACTCTTTGGCAGAGGCCCAGCTTAACCCACTAAAGGGTTCAGGTCCAAGAAGAGGGGTTGCGAAACCAGTGCTAGCTAGCCCGACCGCAGCTTCGTTGCCGGAAACTCCGGAAGGCCCAGGAACCCAACAAAGTGGGACCCGGCTTCGATGTGAGAGTTGCTGGAGACAGTTCCAGCAATCCGCAACCAGTCTCGAGGTAATCCTCCATGAGGAAAGAGCTTGAATGGCTGCTCTGAATATATATTTATGGGGGCTCCTCTTATCCCCTTGTCAATGATATGTCTGGAACAGGTCTCAACGGCGTGGATCTCAGATTAAAAAACACTGAGCCGAGTACCCATTGCAATCCCCGCACCTACCCCATGAATAGTTTTTGATCCGTCTGTAAACCACAACAGGCTCATGCGATCATTGCAAGGGTTCCCATTCCCTACGGTCTGTAATAAGAGGAAAACTGAGGAAAACATCAACATGGCTCTCCTCCAAGAACCATCGTTGATTGGTGGCCAAGTCCGAGGATTAAGTTGCGGCTCATGTAAGTTATTATATGACCGATTGGGTGGAGCGCCTCGCACAGCTATCCTTCTGGATAAATGGGCTAGTCACTTTCCTCTAACAAACTTTATTCTCAGGGACCTAGTTTCGTCAACCATTGAGGTGGCTACTGCAGAAGAAGCGCACAAAGCCTTAGTGTACAAAGCCTTAGTGTCTTCGAAAGTTGATCAACTTGCTTCCAGCTTTAACTCCACGAAGGAGATAGAATTGGCGTCAAGGCAACTTTACGATGTGCCTTTAACCTCCTACCATGATAGTGCGGCCCTAAGACCCCATCAGACGTGAGGTTTCCTGGTGGAGCGAAGGCCTGGCAAATCAAAGGAAATAGGTCAGACGGCTCTATAACAGGGCTAAGTCAAATTAGACGCGCCAAACGCGATACCTGCCGCACCTACTGCGAAAGTGTGGAGTCACTTCCAGAAGCAGCGAGATTGCAAAAGGTATTGGCCAGAGGGTCATTTAATGGTGTGGGGCTCCTAAAAAGAACAGATGGTTCTTACACAAAGGGTCGACGGGAAACGCTAGGACTGCTGCTTCAGATTCCCTGGTTCTGTTATAAGACTGGAAAATCCCTGTAATGATGGAGATACTGAACCACCAGCTAGCCGTGGTTACAGTCTGTCGAGTGTTATCTTGAACGTTGACAAGGTCAGGTGGGCCACTAAATCATTCGCTCCCTTCAAAGCCCAGGCTGCGACCAGATTTTCCCGGCCCTGCTGCAACACAGCCTAGAAGATATACTTAGTCCGCTAATTGGTCTACTTAGGGCAGAGCTTCACTTGGGGGTACATTCCGCTATCGTGGAGGGAGGTAAACGTGGTTTTTATTCCCAAACAAGGGAACCGTCCCTTGGATCAACCTAAGTCGTGTAGACTAATTAGCCTTACATCCTTTCTGTTTCTGCTATCGGTACAACATCGAAGTCGGACAGCTCTACATCGGTGGGACACCCGTAGAGTTCTCCAGTGAGGTCAACTGTCTCGGTGTTAATCTGGATAAGAGACTTAACTGGAAATCGCAATCGCAGACCAAACGTTGACAACGGGTACTCATGCAATGTATGCATGTCGTCGGTTCTTCGGAAAAACGTTGGGTTTAGACTCCAAAGCCATCAAATGGCTGTACAGTTTGATGGTTATGCCTGTTATCACTTACGCTGCCCTCGTCTGGTAGTCAAAGGTACAGCAGGCTACCGCCATACAACAATGCAGCAAACTTCAGCGGCTCTAATGCCGATCCCTCACAGGTGAATCCACTGCATTTGCACATAAAGAAGGTAGCTTCTTTGAGCCTTCTGAGGATTAAACTCATAAATGGGTTGCTAGCAGCAGACATAGATCATGCTAGTCTAGTAAAAACAATTCCTCGCTTAGGGATCTGCGACAGAACGGATTTTATGAACACGGAACTTTGCTTTGGGACGAAATTTAGAATTTTTCCAGAACGTAGGGAATGCGATGATGGCAGCCCTTGTAATGATCGCCGGATCAAAAACTAATCAAGGGGTTGGTGCGGGGATAACAGGACTGAACACCAAAATCTCGATTGCAATGGGTACCTGGCCCAGTTTTTTTCAATCTAAGATCCACGCCATTGAGTCCTGCTCCAGACATATCCTTGATAAGGGGATAAGCGGAGCCACCATAAATATCTTTTCAGCTTTCCAAGCAGCCATTCAAGCTCTTCTTCATGGAGGATTACCTCGAGACTGGTTGCGGATTGCCGGAATTGTCTCCACCACCTCTCACATCGAAACCGGGACACATAAATATCTTTTCAGATAGCCAAGCAGCCATTCAAGCTCTTTCCTCATGGAGGATTACCTTGAGACTTGTTGCAGATTGCCGGAATTGTCTCCAGCACCTCTCACATCGATGCGGGTTCACACTATGTTGGGTCCATGGGCATTCCGGAATTTCCGGCAATGAAGCTGCGGACGGGCTAGCTAGGGCTGGTACCGCACCCCCCTCTGCTTAAACCTGAACCCTTTTGTGGGTTAAGCTAGGACTCTGCCAAAGAGTTGATAGAGGAAAGGTCAAAGGAGGAAAGGGGAATCTACTGTTCATCGAGGGCGGAACTACGGCTCTTGGTGTCCTATCTCCGTACAGGCAAGTATCACTTCCACAAAATGCGCCTATCCCCTGACAAAGAGTGTAGACTCCGCAGAGAGATGATGGCGATACAACAAAGCACATTTTATGTGATTGCCCAGCCATTATTTGGAGTAGAAGGAAGTATATATGCAGAGAAATTGTTTCTGCAGCAGAGTGTCTCTTGTCCCCATAGGGCTCTCCGTGGCACAGAAGACCGCAATTTGGTCGCTGTGCCACAAAAATCTCTGTTGTGCAACTCCCTAACAAATAATAATAATAATGAAATACCCCAATCCAAGGTGGAACAGCATATGCCGAACAGCATGACCGAGGGGGGGCTTAGCCGTTAGTATGCTGACTCTGGATACCTGTCGCCCTTCAGTTTTAATTTTTGACCTCACGCGGTAGACAGGCTATACCGCGGCGGAACTTCTCTTCCCGATCACTCGTGGGATTAAAAATGAACCAAAATATTGATCAAAATAAAGAGTCTGATGCGACTCAAATAGCAACACCCCATGCATCAACCTGCACCGCAGCTGTGAGGCAGCCGGTCTCCACCCTCCCTTGGATAAAGAGTTGGGGTGTGTCACTTTCTCGTCGAATAAAATTTGTCCCGGCAAAGTCCGATAGAGGCATTGGTCTCTGAACCGGACTCTGACTGATGCAGGCATTCAGGTAACACGTCTACCTTTAGACCCTAAGATCGGCTTCATTAAGATGACCAACCACGAAAAGAAGTTGTTCACCAAAGGCTCCCCAGAGCAGCTGCTCTGAAAGTTGCAAATGTGCCCCCCGCTGACCCCAAGGTCAAAAGGGGTCGGTCAGACGAAAACTCTCCGAAGTTCGGTTTGTTAAAGAAACTCATTCAGAGTCGACAGCGCCATCATACTGTCGGATGGCGAGCGGTGTCAAGCCCGGTTTCATCGCGACTGATCGGTCGTCACCTCTGACAGCGGAGCAAATGGCAACTTTAGCCATCTCAAGGCCAGCAATTCGCTCGAAATTGAGCTGTTGGAGGAAAAACAGTACCCAAGAGCGCACTTCATCCGAGGTTACTTCGCCAACAGCCTGGAGCTGCCCTGCTAATGGTTCGACCTGGGATCAGGTTTCCGGTGCGGCAATTTCTCAATCAAGGCAGGTCGCCTTATCTAGCAGAGGCGCTGGTCTCAGTAGTGGAACGGTCCGCGGCCGGACCTCGAATGCAAGAAAACCGTGGCCGCAGCAGCAGCGACTGGCAGTTTGTAAGGCACATAGTACAAAGAGGTACAAAGAGTCTAAGCCACCGAAAGGTGTTCGTGGGAACGACTCCCGACAAGGCAAAGGCAGTTACCTTGTCCAACAATCCAGGAAGGAGAAATAACCATAATTAAAGTGCTTCAAGTGAACCTGTAGAAGTTCGTCGATAACCATATGCAGGATTTTCGCCGAGCAAAACATCAACAAGGCTCTCCTCCAAGAACCATGGTTGATTGCTGGCCAAGTCCGAGGATTATGTTGCGGCTCATGTAAGTTGTTGTATGACCGATTGGGTGGAGCGCCTCACACAGCTATCCTTCTTGATAAAAGCGTAAGGCACTTCCCTCTAACAAAATTTATCTCCAGGGACCTAGTTTCGTCAACCATTGATGTGGCAACGTCTGTAGTAGTCTGTGTAGACTACCAAACCCACTTTTAAAAACACTATTAGGGAAGAGTACTTGACCTCACTCTGGTTAGCACTTCTTTGTCCGATTTCATTAAAAATTGGCCGATGAGGCCATTCTTTCAGATCACCAGCACATCAAATTTGATATCCCAGGCCATGCAGAACTCCTTTCCAATTCTTTTAACCCAAAGAAAACAAATTGGGACTTGTACAAAGCCTTAGTGCCTTCGAAAGTTGATCAACTTCCTGCCAGCTTTAAATCCACGTGGGAGATAGATTTGGCGTTAAGACAACATCAAGATGTGCTTTTAACCTACTACCATGACAATGCGTCCCTAAGACCCCATCAGCCGAAACTAGAGAATCCCCGGGGGAGTGAAGGCCTGGCAATTAAAGGAAGGACGTCAGACGGCTCTTTAACAGTGCCAAGACAAATAGAGACTCATGGGACGCATACAGATGCACGCTCTCTAAGTATAATACGAACATTAGACGCGCCATATGTGATAGCTGGCGCACGAACTGCGAAAGTGTGGAGTCACTTCCAGATGCAGCGAGATTGCAAGAGGTATTGGCCAAAGGGTCATCTAATGGTGTGGGGCTCCTAAAAAGAACACATGGTTTTACACACAGGATCGACGTGACCAAATTTCCCGGCCCTGCTGCAACACAGCCTAAAAGATATACTTAGTTCAATGACTTAGGGGTACATTTCGCTATCTTAGAGGTAGGTAAATGTAGTTTTTATTCCCAATCAAGGGAACCGTCTATTGAATCAATCTAAGTCGTATAGACTTAGCCGTACATGCTTTCTGCTTAGGACCACAGAACGCCTATTGAAGTTGCATATCCGGTGCAGATTGCAAGATAAAAATCCCCTGCACCATACAGAATTCGCCTACATCAAAGGCAGATCGATACAGGTCGCTCTTCATCAGATAGTCAGTAAGAATGAAAAGGTAATCGAGCCGAAGGAAATTGCTTTGTGCTCCTTCCTAGACGTCGAACACACTACTAGACTATAAGTCCATTCATATCAACCCACAGAAGCAAATTATCGTTCCCTTCACGAAACGGTACAACATCGATGTTGGACATCGGTGGGACATCCGTCGAGCTCTCCAGTGAAATCAAATATCTCAGTGTAAATCTGGGTAAGAGACTTAACTGGAACTCGCCCGTAGTCAGAACGTTGACCAATGGTACTCATGCCGTGTGGGCATATTGTCTGCTCTTCGGTAAAACGTGGGGTTTAGACTCCAAAGCCATTAGATGGCTGTACAGTATGATGGTTATACCTGTTGTCACTTACGCTGCCCTCGTCTGGTGGTCAAATATCTAGCAGGCCACCGCCATACAAAAATTCAGCAAACTTCAGCAGCTCGTATGCCTATCCCTCACGGGTGTCATGTGAATATGTCCTACTGCAGCACTGGAAACAGTCTTAGGACTGAATCCACTGCGTTAGCACATAAAGAATGAAGCTTCGCTGAGCCTTGTGTGTATTAAACTCACAAATGGGTTGCTAGCAGCAGACATAGGTCATGTAAGTCTAGTAAAAACAATTCCTGTCTTAAGTATTTGCGACAGAATGGATTTTAAAACCACAGAACTTTTCTTCGGGGCGAAATTTAGCACTCTTATTCCAGACCCTTGACAAGGGGATAAGCGGAGCTACCTTAAATATCTTTTCAGATTGCCCAGCAGCCATGCAGGCTATTTCCTCATGGAGGATTACCTCGAGACTGGTTGAAGATTGCTGGAATTGTCTCCAGCAACTCTCATATAGAAACCGGTTCACACTTTGTTGGTTCCCGGGGAATTTCCGGCAACGAAGTTGGCTTAGTAATAGGCTTCTTGGACCTGAACCCTTTTGTGTGTTAAGCTGGGCGTCTGCCAAAGAGTTGATAGAGGAATGGTCAAAGAAGGAGAGGGGAATCTACTGGTCAACGAGTCCTGGATGACGATAACCTACAAGGCCGGAAATACGGTTCTTGGTGTCCTGTTTCACGAAATACTACACAGTCATGTATCACCTCCACAAAATGCGCTTATCCCCTATCACAGACATTATTTGGAGTAGGAGGATGTACCTATGCAGATAATTTGTTACTACAGAACAGATCAGAAATTCATCGACAAGGGATCTGCTCTGCTTCATAAGGGATGCAGAGCGTCTCTTGTCCCCAGAGGAGCCCTACGGCGCAAAAGACCACCCTGCGGTCGCTGTGCCTCTAAAGTTTCTTTTGTGAGACTCCATCAAAAATAATAATAATAATAATAATAATAATAATAATAATAATAATAATAATAATAATAATAATAATAATAATAATAATAATAATAATAATAATAATAATAATAATAATAATAATAATAATAATATACGGGATCTGCTTTAATGAGACGGGCTTTTTCATTAAAATGTAAAACTCTTTCAGTAATATCTAACTTATCACGGTTTTTTGTAAGTTAAATTAACATCTCCGTCTACCTTGTTTCTGCTGCCGCGAAAGTTATTAAAAAATGTCGTAAGACCGAATTGCCTAATCATAGCCATTACCTTATTTTCATCTGCTTCCAAGTGAGCAGCGAATACCTTTCAAAACCATATAGCCATCTACGTTGCGTATTAAATTACTTATGTGCGCTTCATTAAGAGCGCTAGCCGCAGAAATTCGTTGAGTGACGTTGTGCTTACGTAAGCAAATGGGAGTTTTGTTCCTAATACTAATAACTTCCAACATTTTATAGTTAAAAAATAACAGATCAGTTCTATAACTTGTTCTATCTGCATTTCTAAGTTTTGATCTAACTATGGTTGTAAAACTCTTTAAGTATTTTCTTTTAATGCCTTAATGCCAGTGAAGGTAGTTAGGAAGGCCAGTTCCTCTGAAACACAATCTTTGATCATATCAAAAGGACGCTGACCCTCTCCAGGAGCTATAACTAATTTTTGCATGGCAATGTTTTCTATTGGGATATTTTCTAATTATCTCCGTTTCTATATTCATATTTTGCTCGTTTAGGCATGAGCATATCTTTCTTCTAATTGGGTTACCAAGCTGATGATAGGCATCGCCTGAAGCAACGAACAAAACTTCGTCAGACGAAAAGAAAGCTAACCACTGTTCGTTAATAGCTATTTGATGCTTTCTTTAAAGCTCAGTGTTGACTAAAACCTAATTGCATCAGCAACTTTGGCTGGCCTAATGGTTTAAGCCATGCAATAATGGCTATATTCCAATACGCTTCAGATAATTTTTAAACTATCTCGGCTTTATTAAGCGCCTTTGAAAAGGATGTAACTATATTGGCCACGGGAATTGATACATTGACTACTGTTCCTTTAATTGCGTTTTGGCGGCCATATCCAAATGACTTTACTATCATGAAAGGAACAAGCAACAAGCCTGTAATGGCGTTAGGCCTTTTAAACAAACCGGAAGATCGGAGAAATCTAGTCCATTTGTAATAGAAGCCTTTGTTTTTTTTCCTAATTTAATGCTATGACTACATGTTTTGCAAACACTATACCTATTATCGATTGAAGGATACTGGGAGTATATAAAAAATATATTAGCTATTATAATATAAAAAGGGTATAATAGTTTTGTGTAAATGTATGTAAAAGGTAGAAGGAGGCACCTCCGACCCCGTCCGTCTGTCCGTCCGTCTGTCTGTCAGTCTGTCTGTGTGAACGCGTCGATTTCAGAGACTACAAGAGCTACAAATCTGAACTTGGACTTTTTCGGTTCGTGTATACCATACACAGATCAAGTTTATTTCAAATGATCGATAACTTGCCCCTTTTCTTAGAATCAGTGAATATCGGATTTTTTACCTGGGTTTTTTTTTTAACATACTGTAAAAGCTAGAGCAACCTATGTAAAGCAACCTGTAAACAAAGTGCAGATTATAAATATTTCGGATTTTGCATACCTCTCCTCATTCGCCCCGCAAATCAAGTACTACAGACTTGAGCTTTGACTTGTACACCGATTTTAATGTTCTTGTTACGTCCTCAAAATATCATAGCGATCCTTTTCTTAGCTGGGAAGTTATTCAAGAATTGACTTTCTATAGTGGGGCCAAACGCAACTGCTTGAGCATATCTCAAAAACTATAAGAGCCAGAGCCACAAAATTTAGTTTAATAGGCTGCTCATCTATATATAAATGTACTAGAATACTATAAAAATTCATTAAAAAAAAATTCATCTATCTCAGTTAAGAAACACCGAAGTTATTAAAGAAAATGTATTTGTATATCGGCCCCGTGGTGGCAAACGACAAACACAAACGTTTTCTGCATGCCTGTACACACATACATACATACATATGTACTTATATGGATATTCGCTGAGTCGACGGAGTTTTTGTACTGTTTATATAAATTTTTTTTTTATTTCGTATTTATATTAAAAATTTAACACACTTATGGGTTCAAGTTCAATTTGAAATATTCAACAAATAGGGAAAAATTGGTTTTTGACATGCACACTCTCAAAAAGCTTTCTCAGACCAACTGCAACCAACATTTGAAAGATATAGTTCCTATTTTGTGAAAATTTTTCAAACGATTTCACAACTACGGCACACTAAAGTTTGCATGCAAATATTAAAAGCGAGCGAGAGAGTTAATTTGTGTTTTATTATTGTATTTATTTTGATTTTATTTTACTAACTGCGGCTGTGGTGTCATGTGTATGAATGCAGAGGGGCTTAATTAAATGCATGTAACGACAGCTCGCCGCTGGGTTCAGGGTATCTCTTGGTCGGGCACTCCCGATATAACCATCTTACTTGTTAGCATTACACTTGCTTATAATAACCTCTAGAGAAATGTTGTCCACTTGCTGTGAAAACCACTAGCCTTTGCAACAAATGCAAACCGTATCGGGTCACTGTTTGAGTGTCCTATTAAAAACTGCGATTAGACCAACTAGGCTAGTGCTTATATCTTGAAATCTGCTCTCCTCTGGAAACGGATTCGCAGGTTCTTTCCCGTTCCTGATTGTATTTCTCAAATTTTCTGCTATCCTATTACCTTTATTGCTTCGGTGCTGGCTTACTCTCTGCGACAATCATCTATTGACATCAAAAGCCTCCTGCAGTGCTTGAATTCGAGAACTTCGCCTCGCATTTGTATTTCACGCCTGTTCAATTATCCTTCGAATCGGATCGTCTCTAACCTGTGACCTTTGAGTCCTATCTATTGCTCTTTCTAAAAGTTGTCGTTCTGTGTTTTGTCGATGGCGAGTTCGTCGAATAGCGTCCATTGTCCATTGGAGCATTTAGATTTTGTTCAACAATTATAGCTGTTCTATTATTTCTTCTAACATGGAGACGTTGCCTATTTTTATTCCTCTCTGAATTATAATATTCTTTATTTTCCCTACGTGGTCTTTGAGATACTACATTATTAAATCTTTCCGGATCAGCAAATTCCAAGTTAGAACTTCTTACCAAATTAATAATTTTTGTATTTATTTAATTAAATATTTATTTGTATATATAATTTATACATAAATGGTATACATATATGGTATACATATACCATATATAACCAAAAGTATATAAAATATTGATATATAAAATTTATATCTTATATATCACTGCGGACGGTAGTCTGAGCTAGGGGCGAAGCACGACGTAGTGTGCAAAAGCGGCTTGCAATGTACACGCGAACTTTTGAAGTTTCGATAGTCCGATCAGATCGAGTGATATTCCGATCGAAAGGTATCGTTAAAGAAGAAAAACATAGCATAGTATGTGATAGCCCAACTGGTTCATGAGATATGTAGCTGTAAGAGATTCGGAAAAAAAATTTTCATTTTTGGAGCTGATGAGGCCGTTTGGGGCATTCAGGCATCTAAATTTGTGTCTCAAATAAGCGTCGATTGTTATTTCACTTATTTAAATCCGACAACTCGTATAATTGTTATTAGGAAAATACATTTTTTGTGTGTTTCCGAAAAGTTAATGTTAATTTCGGTATAAATTTTCGTGTATGATAGCGTAGATATAGCTTTATGGAACTTTGTGGGCTTGTTCCCTACCAAGAACCAGGAAAGTTTTGCTCTACGACTTTTGGAAAATCCAGCTGGTTTGGCGGGAAAGCGCAAAACTCCGCTAAAATTGACACCCGTCAGTTTCCAAACCATAGCAGATACATGTATCTTATATTATTATGAAACAAGTAAGATGGCTCTAGACGGGTGTGCCTGACTAGGAGATATCCTGAACACAGCGGCAAGCTGTTAAATACATTTAAATCTCTCTGGATTCATACACACATTTACAAAGTCGCAGCAACACACGAACAAACGCACGCAGCAAGCTGCGCACCTTACACATCGGCTGCGCTTGGCCCCACTATGGAAAATGAATTCTTGAAACTTTTAATTAAGAGTATGATCGCTATGAAACTTTCAGTTTTTAATAAATCTGTGTACAAATCAAAGCGCAAATCGTAGTATTTGATTTTGGAAGTTATTTCGGAATTAACTTTCCAAATTAGAGGCCAAGCGCAGCTGCTTGAGCATATCTCAGAAACTATAAGAGACAGAGCCACCAAATTTGCTTCAGGATGCTAGATAAATGTTCTATAGTACGAAAGGAATGCATTAAAAGTTTCATGCAAATCGGTTAAGAAACACAGAAGTTATTAAAGAATGTCAATTTGTATATTGGCAAACCACGTGGTGGCAAGCGCCAGGCGCAGACGTTTTCTGCAAGTGTGTAAGCACATACAACCAACATTTGAAAGATATACTGGTAGTTTCCTATTTTGTGAAAATTTTGCGAGAAAATTCACAACTATGACATACTAAAATATGACAAGCGCGAGCATTAATTATTATTATTTTTATTTTTTATTTTATTGATAGGTTTGAGGGTATCTCCTAGTGGAGCACTCCCGACTAGAGCCATCTAACTTGTTTGTATATGGGGGGCGAGTGGGGGGAGGTATCCAAAGTCAAATATTCATAATCTGCGTATCCTTTACAAGCACATATTAATAGCACAGCAATGGCAAGCAAATATTAATATTTGATGGATCTAGCACTTATAGTCTCCGAGATATGCCAAGAAATCCTTAAAAGGAAAGTCTTAAAATCGATTATTTTCGACAATAATATAACGAAGCAGGATATCGAAAAAAAAAATAAATATACTTGTACTGCGTATGGATTAGAAGAATCTATAGTCGTTTAGTTTAGGTTTCTAGCTTTTGTAGTTTCTGAGATCGCTGCGTTCATACAGATAAACTTTATGAGATCCTTTATTCTGCCTGTTACATACATTTCGACAAAGCCATTATACCCTTTTTACCCATTTTCAATGTGTTCAGGGTATAAAAATCACAGTCAGATTGCGCAACATTGAAGTACCGCTTCACACAGAAGTGACTGCATAAAATAAGCTGTGACCTTAGATTTTGATGCGCAATAAGTTCTGCTCATTTAGGGGCAGGGGGCTTATCTTTTTAAACTTTGACTTGAATTTTACATTAGCTGAAATTGCAACTACAGAACTACATTTCAAATTCTGCCTTCTACCTATCAGTTTAGAAGTTAGAGGCTGTTGAAAAAAAAATTATGCACTGCATAAAAAAAGCTGTGAGCCACTGTATGTGCAATAGGCTCTTGGTGCGTAAACATGTGAACAGAATGAACGGGTAATATTGGCATGTGTTAGACAATGCAAAGGCGAGCAATTAAACATTTTCCAACACTCGCATTTTTAAATTTGTGAGCCCTCAAACTACACACTCTATCCAAAACAACAAATATAATTTTAAAGACATTTTTCGTATAAATTTTGTATTATATAACTTTAAAAAAAAATCGAGTCGTCGATTTTGACGGCGGTGCACCACCGGTGGATAGGGAGGGCGAAAGTGTTTTCCCTGTATTGCCGTTACCTATATACCCGCTAATAAAACAACTAATTATTTTATATTATTTATTTATTTAGTTATGAAAAACAAATTTTTCTTAAATTTTCTGTGTGTTTCGATACATATGACATTGAAGGGGCATCTGTATTTTTATTAGAATTAAATTGCTGATATAATGGGTTCCAACAAATGTACTGCCACTAAAAGAAATATGTTTAAAAATATATGCAATATAAATACATAAATATTACAAATTAAAATGAATGCATGTCCGTACATGTTTGTTCCGCTTTCCATTTCCTTTAAAAAAATGTTTATTATGTACATACATTATACATACATTATATTGATAAAAATATTTGTTTTACTTACTCATTTTAGTTGTACCCTATTTTATTATACCCTGAACCCATTGAAAATGTGTAAAAAGGGTATAATGGTTTTGTGCAAATGTATGTAACAGGCAGAAGGAAGCATCTCCGACCCCATAAAGTATATAAATTCTTGCTCAGGACGATGAGCTGAGTCGATTTAGCCATGTCCGTCTGTCCGTTCGTCCGTCTGTCAGTCTGTATGAACGCAGCAATCTCGGAAACTACAAAAGCTAGAAACATAAACTAAACGACTATAGATTCTCCTAATCCATACGCAGTACAAGTTTATCATGTTTCGATATGTTGCTCCGTTTTATTGTTATCGATAAAAATCGATTTTTAGACTTGGTTTTCTTGGCATATCTCGGAGATTATAAGAGCTAGAGCCATTTAATTTAGTTTATTATGTAAGGATACGCAAACTATAAATATTTTGCATTTTCTTACTTGTTTTTGTTGTATATTTGTCATCATACTTAAAAGTCCGCATACTGTTGGAAGCGGGGGTAAGAGATCGACACATAAGCGTAATACGAAGGCTGTGCATGCTCGTGTCCGTTTTTGGCACGGCGTTGCATCACTAAGGACCAATGGCAAGGACAATTCGCTCTCAAGCGCCCAGGGTTAATTGACACCACCAGAACCGCTGAGGGGCTATAGACCGAATCGATTCTCGACTATTTTGGGTTTTCGTGCTCAACAATGCGCTCCAAAATGTGCTTTGTAAAATTTGTCCGCCTTTTTTGAACGGTCCTGATCATTGAGCGCAGTACATATGACATATGACGAATTTAAATAAGCAATTGATTGTTTGACTAAGCAATGAATCTATAGTAAAATATTTTAATTTATTTTTATTAACTAATACAATATTCAATTTGAACGACATTCACTTTTGTTTGCTCGGTGAACCCCCGACCGTTGGGCTACAACCCCACCTCTAATCGATGAACATTCAACGTTAAAAATACCCGTACCACAATTTCTGACCATAACGAGAACCGACCCCAACGAAACCCTTACTAACATTTTATTCCTAATGAAACAAGTAAGACAGCTCTAGTTGGGAGTGCCAGACTAGGAGATAACCTGAACCCAGCGGAGAGCTATCGTTACATACATTTAATTAAACCCCTCTGCATTCCTACACACAACACCATAGACGCACTTAGTAAAATAAAATACAAACAAAATTAAAAACAAGTAAGATAGCTCTAGTCGGAAGTTCCCGACTAGAAGATACCAAGAACCCAGCGGCGAGCTGTTAAATACATTTAAACCTCTTTCCATTCATACACACACTCACAAAATCACACACACACAAACGCATGCAGCAAGGTGCGCACTTAACACATTGACTGCGCTTGGCCCCACTATGGAAAATGAATTCTTGAATAACTTTTAAACCAAGAGTATAATCGGTTCGAAAATTTCAGTGCTTAATAAGAGCATCCAAATCTATGTACAAATCAACGTCTGTGGTATTTGATTTGCGTTTTTTTGATATGGGGGCGAATGGCGGGTATCCACTATCCGAAATATTTATAGTCTGCGAATCCCTTACGAGCACATAATAAACTAAATTTGATGGCTCTAGCTCTTATAGTCTCCGAGATGTGCTACGAAAACCAAGTCTTAAAATCGATTTTTATCGATAATAATGAGACGGATCAAGATATCGAAATCGCTGCGTTCATACAGACGGACAGACGGACGGACGGACAGCCGGACATGGCTAATTCAACTCAGTTCGTCGTGCTGATCAAGCATATATATACTTTATGGGGTCGGAGATGCTTCCTTCTGCCAGTTACATACATTTGCAAAACACCATTATACCCTTATTACCTATTTTCAAAGGGTTCAGGGTATAAAAACAAATAGACTACACCTGCGGCGGCGAAGTCGAATACTGTAAGAAAATTAAAAATTGAACATGGAAATGAAACTCTACTCGTCAAAACAATAACACTTATGCAAGCCAACAAACTTATGAATCTAAAATCTTTAAGTCTCTATCCACCTATCACACAACTACTCAAAAGGCAACACATACACCAATGACCTTCGATGTATGGAAGGAAACGAAATCAAAAAAACCAGAACGTCTACAAAATCAAAAAACTCCTCAAAAAAGAAAACGGTACCTTTAAAGAAACAGGACTGATCATAATAACCTTCAACGCCCTCACCATACGCGACTACCTAATGATTATTTACGAAAGAACAGCCGTGCGTGCCTACTTCTCATTACCACTGAGATGCAATAAATGCTTCCGTTACGGTCACTCCCAAAAATATTAGCAAAATACCCAACTCTGCTACAACTGTGCCGATAAACCCCACATTGATCCCGAATTCACAGAAAAATGTCAAAAAACCAAGCGATGATGACAGAGCAACACAGTAGCTCAGACCAACACGCCTCCACAGACAAAATATGTATTGTCTTCATCAAACAGCCAGAACTCCAAACCATAATTACAACATTGAAATGCGACAAAAAGACACCCTATGTTTGCAGCAGAATGTCAATTGATCAAAGGCGCATTAGCATCAACTCAAAGTACAAACTTCAATGTTATCATGTCACTATAAAATACTTGTAAAATATTCTTAAGACTTCCATATCAATTGAAAACAACAAACACATGTACACATTACTTCACTACTCTTCGCTTTGTACAGCAGCAGAAAATACACGCATTCTAATTAAGGGCCGAAGTGGGGTGCATTACAGCATCTCCTCGAAACATTGGTGACCCCGACGTGATTTCTTTCTATAGTTTAATTATCTTTCGTTTTCCTTTTTTCTATTACGTTGGTCGCGCGCTATTTCGTTATTAGCCATTTATCAACGGTTCTTCATTCTCGCTGCTGTTACAAGTTTTTCGTGGCTTCTTCGTTGACGCAGATTATTGCAAGTAACTGCAAAAGTCTCCCGCGTTATTAATTAGCAACTCGGCGTAATAACCAAGTTGTTTAGTGCAGATCAGTGCTAAACACAACTGCTCGCATATACGAAAAAGCCCCAAAAACAAGTGCACAAATTGCAGATCAGTGAGCTTGATCTCGATATACATACATACAAGCATACATAAGTGCATACAAGTTACGGTAATCTACATTCCGCTGTTTCCGCTTTGACTTTCGCTGTTCTCAAGGGCACAAAATATAGCTTCGCGCGCATTTTGCCAATTTTGGTGACAAAGCTAATTACAGTGAACACTCGGTACAATGAGCCAACCTACCAAAAGTGCGCCTTCTATAGGCCGAAGTGAAATGGCAACAAGCGAACTGGATTTCTCCAAAGTTAAGTGTGGTTCAGTCAACCGCCAACTCGCCGCTATGAACACATATTTTAGCGCTGACGATATGGAGAGCTTCGATGATAACGACCTAATGGTACGAATGGAGTCCGTGAACCATATGAAAGCAGAATTTGAGAGCACACAGTCCAAACTCGAAAAACTTGACCTGTTGGAATTGGCAACAGACGTGCGTGCGGAATTTACTCAACTGTACTGGAAGGTTAAATCAAAACTTGCTCGTCAATTAAGCGCTGTGAACAAGGCACGGATGATTTGCCCTTATTCTACCGCCATCCTTCGATACATCGACGAACAAGGTGCATCGTCTCAATCAGTTTGCCGTAAGTCTCGCTTACCCGAGTTGCAACTACCCAAGTTCAGCGGTACCTACGAGGATTGGCCTGACTTTTACGCCATGTACAATACCGTAATCGGCAACAATGAGGATCTGAGTCCGATTGAAAAGCTACATCACTTACGCTCTTGCTTAGATGGTGCTGCTATCGACACAATAAAATCATTGGAGCATACCGACGCCAATTATGACAAGTCGTTGGAATTACATATTAAGCGGTTTGATAATAAATTGTTACACTTTCAAGGCCACGTACAGGCAATCGTTGGGCTATCAGTGGTCGAGAGAGAATCAGTAGGTAACCTACATGAGCTGAGCGACAAAATCAACTCACATCTTCGAGCGCTCAGCACCAAGGCATCTACTGACGAACTTGCAATGGTAACATTTTTGACGGATCCGCTAAGTCCACATCATCACAGTAAACGAT
This sequence comes from Drosophila colorata, assembly GCA_035041545.1. Lineage (NCBI taxonomy): Eukaryota > Metazoa > Arthropoda > Insecta > Diptera > Drosophilidae > Drosophila > Drosophila colorata. The sequence continues at coordinate 52,845 of JAWNLD010000010.1, read as the reverse complement.
CTGTTGCTAGCTGGCCTATCAATACAGCCAAAGATATTTCATATTCAAGGTTGCGATGTGCGGCGACATTTGTAAAATGTATCGGTGCGTGCGTGGTAACGCCCCCAGATCAGCTGCTGCAATGCATCCTATGGCGTGAAAGCAAAGCCGACGAGATGAAGACATACACTCTAGACACCGTCACATATGGAACCAAACCCGTTGCGTTTCTTGCTATCCGCGTGATGCAACAGCTGACCTACGATGAAGAGCACACTTTTCCGCTGGCCGCCAAGATTCTTCGTCGGGACTTTTACGTAGACGATTTAATTTCTGGAGGTGACTCTATTAAAGAAGCTACAGAAACATGTCACCAAGTCAAGCAGCTATTGACAAGGGGCCATTTTTCAATAAGAAATTGATGCTCAAACGAGTCTGCAGCTCTAGAAGGAGAATCGGAGAATCGAGAGAAGCTGATTAAGTTTCACGATGGCACATATATAACTAAAGCGCTTGGCGTGGCCTGGGATCCCAGCTCCGATAATCTACTTTTTAATTTTGCAGAAGCCCTATCTGTAGGTTCAGGGAAAAACGGAGCATCCTCGCAGCGATTTTCAGGTTCTACGATCCGCTGGGTTTGATAGCACCCATAATTACCAAACTGAAAGTACTCCTTAAGGCTCTGTGGAAAGAAAATGTTAACTGGGATGAAAGCTTGCTGCAGTCATTATACTCCATTTGGATTCAGCTTACCTCACAACTTTCATTCGTATGCAGCCTCAAATTTCCACGTTTCGTCATAACGCTTGTAGCGACCTATGAAATACACGGGTTTTGCGACGCTAGCATGGCAACATACGGCGCTTGCATCTACGTGCGATCCGAAATACAAGGAGTTGTGTCATTACTCTTGCTATACTCAAAGTCTAGAGTGGCACCTTTAAAACATTTAGAATCCCACAGCTTGATCTTTCAGCAGTGCTCATTCTGTCTGAACTCATTATGAATATCGCTAAGGACATTCAGTTGGAATGCGGCACAACGGACCAGCATTCCTGCGCTCTGGCAGTTCAGAATGGCCTGCACCCATCCCTCGCCCACTGGAGCTTCCTGAGCGTCACCATAAAACATAAGTCTTGTCACTGCAGACCGATTTTACAGCATTATGCAAATTCCAAAACTCGTTTGGAAAACTGCAGCGAACGTTCGCATATGTCCACCGATTTATAACGCTCATACAGTCGAAGTCAGCTCATCTTCAAGGCCCCTAATCTCTGGATGATATAAAGCAAGGAACACATCTACATATTAAGGGCATTCAGACTATGAGGACTACAAATTACTGCGTTTAAATAAGCCATTGTCTCATAAAAGCGAGTTCCGTTCATTACATCCCATCGTAGATCCTAAAGGGCTCATGGTGGTTCGCAATTTCTCCTTGCAACCCTGCGACAACGATATTGGCCCATTGGAGGACTCAAGGCCGTCTCCAGCGTTGTTAATAAATTCATTCGTCGTAAAATACTGCAACAAATCATGGCTCCACTACCAGCTTTCCGCGTACAACCAAGTCCTACGTTCTACGTAACTGGGATTGACTTATGTGGCCCATTCTACTTTAAATCGGATGTCAGATTTCGCACGTCAACAAAATGTTACATAGTCATATTCGTGTGTTTCTCGACAAAGGCAACACATTTGGAGCTTGTAGGAGGAGGATATGTCAACACCGTCATTCATCGCTGCCTTAAAAAAATTCATCAGCCTAAGGGGCAAACCAAACTCAATTTGGACAAACAACGCAACGAACTTTGTCGGTGCCAGAAACGAATTAAAAGAACTAAGAAAACTTTTCGTTAGCGAACCCCATCGTAACCAAATTGTTGGCGAATGCTTGGCGCTTGGAATCAACTGGCATTTTATTCCGCCACGATCGCCACATTTCGGTGGCTTATGGAAGGCTGCGGTAAAGGTGGCAAAGCACTACTTCTACCGCGTCGTTGGAAACAGTACTCTCTCATTTCATGAGCTGCGCACCCTCGATTGCCAGATTTCTGCAATGTAAAATTCAAGACCACTTAGTTGCATTACAGAAAATCCCAATGATCTGGAAATGCTGACACCTGGGAATTTTCTCTCGGGCAAGCGCAGCGACACTATTGATGAGCAAGACATAACCCACCTCCATATCGACGTCCTCAGCCGCTGGCAGCGCGATTGCCACATGCAGCAGACGTTTTGGAAAGAATGGAGCATTTCATAGCTGTACCTGCTACAAGAGCGAGGCAAGTGGCATAAGCCCTGGTGACATCATATTGCTTAAGGAGGACAACATTCCCCGCTTAGATGGCCTCTCGGCCGAGTCGAAAGCTCAATTTCTGGAGACGTCGGCGTTGTACGAGTAGCCATCGTTCGTACAGCAAGCGGTCTAGTCTAGACATTACCAAGCTTGCCATTCTGCCCATCGAGACCACATCGGTTGAAAGCCTGCGATATGTTCGCAGCAGAATGTCAATTAATCAAAGGCGCATTAGCATCAACTCAAAGTAAAAACTGCCATGTTATCATGTTACTATAAAATACTTGTAAAATATTCTTAAAACTTCCATATCAATTGAAAACAACAACGAAGACACATTACATTACTTCTTTGCACAGCAAAATACACGAATTTTAAACTCTCTCGGGTTTTCAATATTCTAATTAAAGGCCGAAGTGGGGTGCAAAACAGCATCTCCTCGAAACACCCTATACTATCACACGTTCCACATACCTAAACAACACCGCCTTCACCTTCTCTACAGTCGTCAAGCAACACTAGGAAACATCAAAAACTCTGCAGCACCACAACCAACTTGAAGAAACAGACGCGCGAAGCTAATAATCCAACTCTCAAAAAGTCAGCACCAACACACCCAATAATGTAAAGTACAAAAAACACATCCCTAGACCCATCCAATCCACTCCACCACACACACCAAATGTAAAAATATAACCCCGCAAAACTTCCAAACGCAGTGTAACTTCTATCAAAGCTGCACACAAACCAATATCCACACCAAAAAACAAGTAAGATGGCTCTAGTCGGGCGTCTCCGACTAGGAGATACCCTGGACCCAGCGGAGAGCTGTCGTTACATACATTTAAAGCTCTCTGTATTCATACACACATTCACAAAGTCACACATACACACACACACACAAACACGCGCAGCAAGGTGCGCACTGTGCACATTGGGTGCGCTTGGCCCCACTATGCAAAATTAATTCTTGAATAATTTCTAAGCTAAGAGTATGATCCTTTTGAAATTTTCAGTGCTTAATAAAAGCATCCAAATCTATGTACAAACCAAAGCGCAAGTCTGTTCTGTTTGATTTGCCTTTTTTTATATGGGAGCGAGTGCGGGGAGGTATCCAAAATCCGAAATATTCAAAATAAGGATACGCAGCCTTAACAAGCACATATTAAACTTAATTTTATGGCTCTAGCTCTTATAGTCTCCGAGATATAGATATAAGAAAACCAAGTCTAAACATTTTTATCGACAATATTGAAACGGAGCCAGATATAAAAAAAAATGATATACTTGTTCTGCGTATGGATTAGGAGAATCTATAGACGGACATGACTAAATCGACTCGACTCGTCGTCTTGATCAAGAATATATATTCTTTATGGGGTCGGAGATGCTTCCTTCTGCATGTTACATACATTTGCACAAAACCATTATACCCTTTTTACCCATTTTCAATGGGTTCAGGGTATAAAAGCTAAAAACACATCAAACCATGCTACCAAAGTCCATTAAGATACCGATAACACCCGTAGCGATATGTACCTCTTTAAAATAAATAACAATTTCCAAATCTAAGGTCTTTGAGGAGCTTATTGTGAGTGATAATAATTGTCTCATAGAGTGAGTCCCACGAAGACTCCCCTATCCACACTTTAAACAATTCACTTACCTTAGCTCACTCAACCGTACTATACTTCTTATCTTATCCACAACTCCGTAAGCTTTTACCAAATAACCCTCGGACGAACTTCGAGGCGGTAGGCAAAACAATCGAATGTAACACAAAGTTAAACATAATAGTATAAGCTGCTATCACCACAAAAACTTAGAATTGTCCTTAACCCGCCAAATGACAGTAGCACCCTTGTGCTTGGCGACTTAAACAGCTGACACCCATGCTGGGGCTCAACAAGAGCTAACTCCAGAGGTATTTTATTATTATTTGTAAGGGAGTCTCACAACAGAAATTTTGTTAGTGGCACAGTGACCAAATTCCGGTTTTTTGTGCCAAGGGGCTCCCTATGGGGACAGGAGACGCTCTGTCTCCCTTATGAAGGAGAGCAGATCCCTTGTCAAGGAATTTCTGATCTGTGCTAGAGTAACTAATTCTCTGCATAGGTACTTCCTCCTACTCCAAATAATGGCTGGGCAGTCACATAAAATGTGGTTTGTTGTCTCGTCATCCTCTCTGCAGAGTCTACACTCTGTCACAATCTACATCTGTGTCATTAGATAGGCACATTTTGTGGACGTGATAGTAGACTGTGGTGTGTCCCGTGAGATAAGACACCAGGAAAGAGCTTGAATGGCTGCCTGCCAATCTCAAAAGATATTTAAGGTAGCTCTTCTTATCCCCAAGTCAAGGATATGTCTGGGGCAGGACTCAATGGCGTGGATCTTAGATTGAAAAACACTGAGCCAGGTACCCATCGCTGTTGCGATTTTGGTGTTCAGTCCTGTGATCCCCGCATCAACTCCTTAATTAGTTTTTGCCCCGTCTGTGAACCACTGCAGGCTCATGCGATCATTACAAGGATTGCCATCATCCCATTCCATACGATCTGGAATTAGAGTCCTAAATTTCGCCCCGAAGAAAAGTTTCTTGGTCTTACAATCCGTTCTGTCGCAAATATTTAAGCTAGAAATTATATTTACTAGACTAACCTGACCTTTGTCCGCTGCTAGCAACCCATTTGTGAGTTTAATCATCAGAAGGCTCAACGAACGTGCTGCATCTGGCAACCAGAGTGACAATTTAAAATTTATGTTTATTTTTTCTCTTTTTGTGAACAAATTACCGCTTGCAGTGTGCGTGAGAAAGCTTTTGCAAAAGTCAAGCCGCGCTCAGGTGATCGCCTTAAAGCAGCCCGAGCGTGTGTGTGTGCAACAGAGCTTTCGCCAAAGTTCGCCCACAGAAGCAAGCAGCTGACCAACAGCAGCACAGCCAGTGCTGGCAGGCCAGACCCTGCCGTAACAGGGGTGACACGCTCAGTCACTCTGGTCGCGGTCTGGTCACAGTTTGTGATAAATCACTTATTACAAAAATACCAGGTCTTTTTGTAATTAAGTCTTTTGTAATTTGATTTTATTTAGTTTCTTTTCGCCTTCGTTAAAAAATAAATAAATAAATTAACAATAATTTCTTCGAGTAATGCACCACAAATGGTGACAATCCTCGGTCGTTAATTTACTATCCCAGGAACTGCAGAGCAGCCCTATAATCCCAGCTGACATTGCTATGGACGTCGCTGCTACTACGATGACGTGCTCGCTAGAAGTAGTGCAAGCCGCAACAGTGGTCCTGGTGCAGCTGGTGCTGCTAGCACCACAACAACAACAACCACGATAAAAACAGCGGCAGGGATATCAACGCAGACAGGACGAACTTGAACATAAATCCAAGTACGAGCAAAAAATCACCGCCTACAGCTCCTGAGCCTGGCAATCAAAACGCCGTATCAAACCGTGCCGTGATACCCTTGGAAGCTGCCTCAAAAGGGAAACTGCAAAAAAATAATTTCCCTATGGATCCCAATGGATGGAACTATGGATCAAAATCAAGAGGCTGTGCTCTATACAAGGCGATCACATGTGCCCATGTGCTTGCAGGTAGTCCAACACACTACCCATATAACACGAGTAGCGCCCCCTCATGCATGGAATTCTACTTATATAAAGGCATCCCCAGCAACCTCTTCGCAGTGCGTGAGGTGCACGACTTCTCTTCGGATCATCTACCAGACAACGCAAGGTCCCAGGATCTGATATCCGTCGAATCAGCGGAGGACATCGAGGAAGTTATCCGAATCCTCTTGGACATTCACCAACCGGCGGCCTCAAGTTTTGTGCCCGCACACGCGACTCCATCGCGCCCTTAGCAAAACGCACTGACGCTCACGCCAGCACTGAAGACCTCCTTGCCCTCAAGAAGCTTCTCAGGAGGGAGTATATCCGCACTAACGACCCAAAAACTGACCGGATATACCGCAAGATGGCATACAGAGGGAAGAATCTAGCCACTCTGAAAAGAGAGGCAATGGACAGACTCGTGAAGGAGGCAACGGCCGATGAAACTTAAATTTTCCACTTTGGTGGCTCACCACAAGCTACGAAAGACAGGCTCCTAGGCAGAATCTCCACATGTCAGAGCTGAGGCTTTCGCAGCAAACTTGGAGGAGCGCTTTCAACCGTTCGAGACAGCGTCAGCAAGGAGGATCCAACTCATCTCCGAAAGCCTTGCGGCTCCGCTGTCAATGTAACGTCGTGTGGTGCCAATCACGCTGCAGGAAGTCAAGCAGAACGTTCGGTCTCTCCTCAACAACAAAACGACTGGTGAGGATCAGCTCAACAACCGATCCATTAAACTGCACCCCCAAAAGGCGGTGCTCTTTTTGGTGCTGATATTCAATACAGCTCTACGCATTGGTCACTTTCACTTCGCCTAGAAAAGGCTAGAGTAGTTATGTTGCATAAGAGCGGAAAACCCCGGAGCCTCTTGAGAGCTACAGACCCATCAGCATCCTCCCAGCATTTGGAAAATTGTTCGAGCACTGCATTCTGCGAAGGATCCTAGACACCCCAGCTGTGAAGCGAGCCGTATCTGAGTTCCAGTTTGGCTTTCGAATTTGACATGGAACACAGAAGCATCGTCACCGAGTTGTTAACTTCACTCTGGATGACTTCCACGGCAAGGAATACGTCGTTGCCGCCTACCTTGACTTTCAGCAGGCCTTCGACAGGGTGGCATGAAGGCTTGCTGCATAAAATTAAAGGAATGCTAAACCCACAGCTGTACCACGACGTCAGGAGCTTTCTAACTTGCAAAACTATTCAGGTCATCCAAGATGAACTCGCACCCCAAACAAAACAAAGCCTATATATTCCACGTTGCTAGAAGTTGCTAAATTTAGTAATAGTAAGCCAATTAATGTTCAATTTGAATAAAAGCCAAAAATTTTAAAAATAAAAATAAATAAAAAATTTTAGCAAGAAAATCTCCTAAAATAAATAACCCCGAAACAGCTGTAGCTTCACTACAAGCCACGTATATTGCAGCACGCCGCATACGAAGGCAAGTGTGAACCACCACTTTGCGCCCTGACTTTTGTGGATGGTTATACCTTCTGCAGGTAACTTACGGTAAATGGTAACTTACTCATTTCTTCTATATTGAAAACTTTTAACTATGTTCGGAATTGGAGTCCATGAAGTTTCTGTGCGATGTATAAATTTTAATCGGCCAAGAACTCCTACACTTTCCTCTGATAATTTCATGCAGACGTGCTGGATGCATCAAAATCAATTTGCAATGAATTGCCTGTTGCCCCATTGACTAACCCATCCCCTGTATCTATATATATATATATATTGACCGTAATCCTATATTTGGCAGTGGTTTTTAGGAGAAGTGACATACATAATCCCTGTGTTTGGGTCGACCTAAAGCTACTAACGGTTTCTACAATTCTATCCCTATTTGAAGTATTTTAGTATGTAGCTTTTGATAAGCGGTAGAAATAAATTGTTCTGTCGGAATGGACTTCAACTTTATAATGTTAAATTTGTCATTTGCCGCATTGGTACTAAAAAGGTGAATTGCATCTTCTGGCACCGCCGATGGCTGACATATGCGGGACCGGACAAGACTAATCTCATCGGTTGCCATCATAGCAACGGATATCAACCCGATGTCACATTATTTAAAGCAGATGCACTGTACGGATCATTAGAGTTGGATTCGAAAATCTAACGATTTCCTACTGTTGATAACTGTCGTAAATCGCCAAAGACTATTACAGAAATACCACCAAATGGAGAAGTATTTTTAAACGGCAGCCCAACTGGGAAAACATCTTGGATATTTCATCTATATTAATAAGTTTAATTTCTATTAACGTTGAATACAATATATTCCGAATTTTAGCGGAACTTGGATCAGTTCCTGACTTAGCATAACTAGCTCCCTCAAGTAATTGCTCTATCAGTATTACTATAAAATCTCCCATATCTAATTATACTAAGAGCACGTCATTTCTTAACGAAGCCACTACCGTCGCGAAGTGCGTAAACTAACGATTGATTCTTTATCATCTGCATCATCAATATACTGACGAGTCCCACTATGCCTTTTGCTAAAATTATAAAAAGCTGCACAATCGGCAAGGCATAAATTTTCTGATGTGTCGGGAAGCTGAACAATGATCTAAAAGTCCCAGTTCAAATGTTGATGTTGAGTCTTCGCGTAAATTTTGCAACTGTTGCCTGGGCTTAAGTATCCTAACCCGATGCTCTGGAAATGAAGTATTTATATATATTTCAGCGTTACTGCTTTCGGGTAACTGCATAGCTAAACAGCAGTAAACGGCTTAATAGGCAGATATCTCTGTACCTGAAACACATTTATGACTTATAAGTTACAACATTTGTTTTATAGTCACATTGCCCCTACTAATCTCACTAACTGCTTCAATCATAAATTTTGAAATACATCTCTGAAACTTGTTAATACCGATGCTCTGGCGATGAAGAATTTATATATACTTCTGCGTTACTGCTTTCGGATAAATGCATACCTTAACAGCAGTAACAGCTTCCTGGGCAGATATCTCTGTACCTGAAATACATTTATGACCTATAAGTTATAACTTTTGTTTAATAGTCCCATTGCCCCTACTAATCTCACTATCTGCTTCATGCATTAATTTAGAAAAACCTCTCTGGGACTTGTTAATATAATTAACGACGTTACTGCAGCAAGCATGGGAATATAATATTATTATTATTATTATTATTATTTGTAAGGGAGTCGCACAACAGAGATTTAAGTGGTACAGCGACTGAAGGGCGGTATTTTGTGCCATGGGGCTCCCTATAGAGACAAAAGACTCTCTACCTCCCTTATGAAGGAGAGCAGATCTAATTTCTGCAACAAAGTGTGTCCCGGTTTCTATATGAGAGTTGCTGGAGACATTTCTAGCAATCCGCAACCAGTCTTGAGGTAATCCTCCATGAGGAAAAAGCTTGAATGGCTGCCCGCCAATCTGAAAAGATATTTAAGGTAGCTCCTCTTATCCCCTTGTCAAGGATATGTCTGGAGCAGGACTCAATGGCGTGGATCTCAGATTGAAAAATACTGGGACGGGTCCCCATTGCAATCAAGATTTTGGAGTTCGGTCCTGTGATCTCCGCACCAACCCCTTGATTAGTTTTTGATCCGTCTGTAAGCCACAGCATGCTCATGCGCTCATTACAAGGGCTGCATTCATCGCATTCCCTACGTTCTGGAATTAGAGTCCAAAATTTCGTCCCAAAGAAAAGTCCGTGCTCATAAAATCCGTTCTGTCGCAGATGCCTAAGCCCTCGCTTATTCCTCATAGTTTTTAGTAGACTAGCATGATCTGTGTCTGCTGCTAGCAACCCATTTATGAGTTTAATCCTCAGAAGGCTCAACGAAGCTACCTTCTTTATGTACAAATGCAGTGGATTCAGTCCTAAGACTGTCTCCAGTGCTGCAGTAGGACATGTACGCATGACACCCGTGAGAGATAGGCATTAGAGCCGCTGATGTTTGCTGCATTTTTGAATTTCGGTGCCTGCTGGACCTTTGGCCACCCGACGAGGGTAGCGTAAGTGACAACAGGTATGACCACCAAATTGTACAGCCATCTAATGGCTTTGGAGTCTAAACCCCACGTTTTTCCGAAGAGCCGACGACATGCCCACCTTAACACCCCACTGGAGAGCTCGATGTGTGTCCCGCCGACATCGATATTGTACCGTTTCTTGAAGGGAACGATAATCGCCTTCTGTGGGTTGATATTGAGACCCAAATCTGTGCACCATCTTAGGGCCGTGTTGAGTGTTCATCTAATACTAGGGACCAAAGAAGGGGAGATAGAAGCCCGCCCTGTGGACAGCATAAGCATTTTCTCTATCCAGGTAATAGAGAAGAAGTCAACCCCCTAGAAGCTAATGCTTTGATTATTGACTGATAGGAATGACGTTTAGGAATGAGCACAAAGCAATTTCCTTCGCCTCGAATGCCTTTTCAATCTTACTCACTATCTGATGTAAAGCGACCTCTGTCGATCTGCCTTTGATGTAGGCGACTTGTGTATGGTGCAGGGGATTATTGTCGTGCAATCTGCACCGGATATGCAAGTCCAACAGGCGTTCTGCAGTCATAAGCAGAAAGAATGTAAGGCTAATTGGTCTATAAGACTTAGGTTGATCCAAGGGACGGGCTGTCTTGCTTGGGAATAAAATGACAAATCGCGAAAAGAAGCTCTCTGCGGCAGCAAACGCCAAAGGCAGCTCTGCAGAGCAGCTGCTCTGAAAGCTGCAAATGTGCCCCCGCTGACGCCAAGGTCAAATGGGGTCGCTCAGACGAAAAGTTTCCGGAGCTCGGTTTGTTAAAGAAACCAAAAATTTCTCATTCAGAAGCTCAGTTTCATCGCGACTGATAGATCGCCACCTCTGACAGCGGAGCAAACGGCAACGCTAAAGGCGGCGATCTTACCGACCAACCTGACTTGTGTGTCGCCAGGTGTGAAGCCAATGTTCGAGGGTGTTGTGCGGAGAACGGATTGGCACATGGTCGTCTGCTATGACAACAACGCAGCCGAGTGGATGAGTGCGAACTTCAGCCATATCAAGGCCTGCAGTTCGTTTGAAGTTGAGCTGTTGGAGCAAAGCCAGTTCCCCCGCCAGTACAATGAGGTACAAAGTGTCCAAGCTACCGAAGGGTGTTTGTGGGAACGACTCCCGACAAGGCAAAAGCGGTTGCCTTGTCCAACACTCCGCGAAGGAGAAATGAGCACAATCAAGGTGCTTCAGGCGAACCTGCACCACGCTAGAGGAGCGTCGGCCACCTTTTGCAGGATTTTCGCTGAGGAAAACATCAACATGGCTCTCCTCCAAGAACCATCGTTGATTGGTGGCCAAGTCCGAGGATTAAGCTGCGGCTCATGTATGTTGTTATATGACCGATTGGGTGGAGCGCCTCGCACAGCTATCCTTCTGGATAAAAGGGCTATTCACTTTCCTCTAACAAACTTAATTCTCAGGGACCTAGTTTCGTCAACCATTGAGGTGGCTACTGCAGAAGAAGCGCACAAAGCCTTAGTGTACAAAGCCTTAGTGTCTTCGAAAGTTGATCAACTTGCTTCCAGCTTTAACTACACGAAGGAGATAGAATTGGCGTCAAGACAACTTTACGATGTGCCTTTAACCTCCTACCATGATAGTGCGGCCCTAGGACCCCATCAGGCGTGAGGTTTCCTGGTGGAGCGAAGGCCTGGCAAATCAAAGGAAATAGGTCAGACGGCTCTAAAACAGAAACTCATGGGACACATACAGATGCGCGCTTACTGAGTATAATAAGAAAATTAGACGCGCCAAACGCGATACCTACCGCACCTACTGCGAAAGTGTGGAGTCACTTCCAGAAGCAGCGAGATTGCAAAAGGTATTGGCTAGAGGGTCATCTAATGGTGTGGGGCTCCTAAAACGAGTAGATGGGTCTTACACAAAGGGTCGACGGAACACGCTAGGACTGCTGCTTCAGGTTCCCTGGTTCTGTTATAAGACTGGAAAATCCCTGTAATGATGGAGATACTGAACCACCAGCTAGACGTGGTTATCGTTGAGTGTTATCTTCTACGTTGACAAGGTCAGGTGGGCCATTAAATCATTCGCTCCCTTCAAAGCCCAGGCTGCGACCAGATTTTCCCGGCCCTGCTGCAACACAGCCTAGAAGATATACTTAGTCCGCTAATTGGTCTACTTAGGGCAGAGCTTCACTTGGGGGTACATTCCGCTATCGTGGAGGGAGGTAAACGTGGTTTTTATTCCCAAACAAGGGATCCGTCCCTTGGATCAACCTAAGTCGTGTAGACTAATTAGCCTTACATCCTTTCTGCTTTCTGCTATCGGTACAACATCGAAGTCGGACAGCTCTACATCGGTGGGACACCCGTAGAGTTCTCCAGTGAGGTCAACTATCTCGGTGTTAATATGGATAAGAGACTTAACTGGAAATCGCAATCGCAGACCAAACGTTGACAACGGGTACTCATGCAATGTATGCATGTCGTCGGCTTTTCGGAAAAACGTTGGGCTTAGACTCCAAAGCCATCAAATGGCTGTACAGTTTGATGGTTATGCCTGTTATCACTTACGCTGCCCTCGTCTGGTAGTCACAGGTACAGCAGGCTACCGCCATACAACAATGCAGCAAACTTCAGCGGCTCTAATGCCGATCCCTCACCGGTGAATCCACTGCATTTGCACATAAAGAAGGTAGCTTCTTTGAGCCTTCTGAGGATTAAACTCATAAATGGGTTGCTAGCAGCAGACATAGATCAGCTAGTCTAGTAAAAACAATTCCTCGCTTAGGGATCTGCGACAGAACGGATTTTATGAACACGGAACTTTGCTTTGGGACGAAATTTAGGATTTTTCCAGAACGTAGGGAATGCGATGATGGCAGCCCTTGTATTGATCGCCGGATCAAAAACTAATCAAGGGGTTGGTGCGGGGATAACAGGACTGAACACCAAAATCTCGATTGCAATGGGTACCTGGCCCAGTTTTTTTCAATCTAAGATCCACGCCATTGAGTCCTGCTCCAGACATATCCTTGACAAGGGGATAAGAGGAGCCACCAAAAATATCTTTTCATCTTTCCACGCAGCCATTCAAGCCATTTCCTCATGGAGGAGACTGGTTGCGGATTGCCGGAATTGTCTCCAGCACCTCTCACATCGAAACCGGGTCACATAAATATCTTTTCAGATAGCCAAGCAGCCATTCAAGCTCTTTCACTTTGGCAAACCACGTGGTGGCAAGCAACACGCGCAGACGTTTTCTGCATGTGTGTACACACATTCATACATATGTATATGCCTATTCTGAAATGCAACGGAGGCTCGGTGGCAGAGAGTTGCCTGGCGCGCTATCGAACGCGGATTCGAATCTGGCTGGCGTCCGCGGAGTTTTTTTTACTGTTTATTTAAATTTGTATTTTATTTTAATTTAAAACTAACACACTTATTGGTCCAAATGTAACGTAGTGGTGGGACATCGGCGATTTGATATGTTCTGGAGCAACAAAATGGGGAAAAAGTGGTATTTCGCATGTACACTCTCAAAAAGCTTTCGCAGATCAACTGCAACCAACATTTGAAAGATATAATTGTAGTTTCCTATTTTGTGAAAATTTTGCGAGAAAATTCACAACTACGACTTACTAAAATGTGCCGAGCGCGAAGTGCGAGCAATAATTTTATACCCTGAACCCATTGAAAATGGGTAATAAGGGTATAATGGTTTTGTGCAAATGTATGTTACAGGCAGAAGGAGGCATCTCCGACCCCATAAAGTATATATATTCTTGATCAGCATCACTAGCCAAGTCGATCTAACCATCTCCGTCTGTCTGTCCGTCCGTCCGTCTGTCTGTATGAACGCTTCGATTTCAGAGACTACAAGAGCTGGAGATTTGAACTTGGACTTTTTAGATTCATATATACCATACGCAGATCAAGTTTATTTCAAATGATCGATAACTTGCCCCGTTTTCTTATAATCAGTGTTTATCGATTTTTTGACACGGTATTTTGAGCATATCTCAAAAACTATAAGAGCTAGAGCTTTAATATGTTCCCGTGAACAATATGCAGATTATGAATATTATGATTTTGGATACCTCCCCCATTCGCCACCCATATCACAGAAACCAACAAAATCGCAAATCAAGTACTACAGACTTGTACCTTGGTTTGTACACAGATTTTAATGTTCTTGTTGCGTCCTGAAAATTCCATAACGATCCTATTCTTAGTTTAGAAGTTATTTAGTAATTAAATTTCCAAATTGGGGGCCAAGCGCAGCTGCTTGAGCATATCTCAGAAACTATTGGAGACAGAGCCACCAAATTTTGATAAGCCTGCTATATAAATGTTCTATAGTACAATGTTATTATTATTATTATTATTATTATTATTTGTAAGGGAGTCTCACAACAGAGTTTTTAGTGGCACAGCGACCAAATTGCGGTCTTTTGTGCCAAAGAGCTCCCTATGGGGACAAGAGATGCTCTGTCTCCCTTATGAAGGAGAGCAGATCCCTCGTCGAGGAATTTCTGATTTGTGCTGGAGTAACTAATTCTCTGCATAGGTACTTCCTCCTCCTCCAAATAATGGCTGGCAGTCACATAAAATGTGCTTTGTTGTCTCGTCATCCTCTCTGCAGAGAATACACTCTGTGTCAGGGGATAGGCTCAATTTGTGGAGGTGAAACTTGGCTGTGTGGTGTCCCGTGAGATAGGACACCAAGAGCCGTAGTTCCGCCCTTGAAAGACTTTTGGTCTTTATACCTGTATGTGGGCTGACTAGCTCCCTAGCTTGTCGTAACCCAGGTCTCGTTGAACAGTAGATTCCCCTTTCCTTCTTTGACCTTATCTCTATCAACTGTTTGGCAGAGTCCCAGCTTAACCCACAAAAGGGTTCAGGTCCAAGAAGAGGGGTTACGGAACCAGCCCTAGCTAGCCCGTCCGCAGCTTCGTTGCCGGAAATTCCGGAAGGCCCAGGGACCCGACAAAGTGTGACCCGGTTTCTATGTGAGAGTTGCTGGAGACATTTCTAGCAATCCGCAACCAGTCTTGAGGTAATCCTCCATGAGGAAAAAGCTTGAATGGCTGCCCGCCAATCTGAAAAGATATTTAAGGTTGCTCTTCTTATCCCCCTGTCAAGGATATGTCTGGGGCAGGACTCAATGGCGTGGATCTTAGATTGAAAAACACTGAGCCAGGTACCCATCGCTGTTGCGATTTTGGTGTTCGGTCCTGTGATCCCCGCACCAACTCCTTGATTAGTTTTTGCCCCGTCTGTGAACCACTGCAGGCTCATGCGATCATTACAAGGATTGCCATCATCCCATTCCATACGGTCTGGAATTAGAGTCCTAAATTTCGCCCCGAAGAAAAGTTTCTTGGTCTTACAATCCGTTCTGTCGCAAATATTTAAGCTAGAAATTATATTTACTAGACTAACCTGACCTTTGTCTGCTGCTAGCAACACATTTGTGAGTTTATTCATCAGAAGGCTCAACGAAGCTACCTTCTTTATGTGCTAATGCAGTGGATTCAGTCCTAAGACTGTCTCCAGTGCTGCAGTAGGACATGTACGCATGACACCCGTGAGGGATAGGCATTAGAGCCGCTGAAGTTTGCTGCATTGTTGTATGGCGGTAGCCTGCTGTACCTGTGACTACCAGACGAGGGCAGCGTAAGTGACAACAGGCATAACCATCAAACTGTACAGCCATCTGATTGCTTTGGATTCTAAACCCAACGTTTTTCCGAAGAGCCGACGACATGCATACATTGCATGAGTACCCGTTGTCAACGTTTCGTCTGCGATTGCGATTTCCAGTTAAGTCTCTTATCCAGATTAACACCGAGATAGTTGACCTCACTGGAGAACTCTACGGGTGTCCCACCGATGTAGAGCTGTCCGACTTCGATGTTGTACCGATAGCAGAAAGCAGAAAGGATGTAAGGCTAATTAGTCTACACGACTTAGGTTGATCCAAGGGACGGTTCCCTTGTTTGGGAATAAAAACCACGTTTACCTCCCTCCACGATAGCGGAATATACCCCCAAGTGAAGCTCTGCCCTAAGTAGACCAATTAGCGGACTAAGTATATCTTCTAGGCTGTGTTGCAGCAGGGCCGGGAAAATTTGGTCGCAGCCTGGGCTTTGAAGGGAGCGAATGATTTAATGGCCCCCTGACCTTGTGAACGTTGAAGATAACACCCGACAGACTGTTACCACGTCTAGCTGGCGGTTCAGTATCCCCATCATTACAGGGATTTTCTGGGTTTATAACAGAACCAGGGAAATGCACCTAAAGCAGTAGCTCTAACGTTTCTCTTCGGTTCTGTGTGTAAGAACCATCTGTTCTTTTTAGGAGCCCCACACCATTAGATGACCCTCTGGCCAATACCTTTTGCAATCTCGCTGCATCTGGAAGTGACTCCACACTTTCGCAGTTGGTGCGCCAGGTATCGCGTTTGGCATCTAATTTTCTTATAATACTCAGTGAGCGCGCATCTGTTTGCGTCCCATGAGTCTCTATTTCACTTCACGTTTCGCCTGATGGGGTTTTAGGGCCGCACTATCATGGTAGAAGGTTAAAGGCACATTTGGAAGTTGTCTGGACGCCAATTCTATCTGGCAGCAAGTTGATAAACTTGGAGGGGTGTAAATGGTGGTTTTTATGGATCAACCAATCAAGTCGTATAGAACAATTAGCCTTACATGCTTTCTGCTTAAGACCGCAGAACGCTTGTTGGACTTGCATATCCGGTGCAGATTGCACGACACCAATCCCCTGCATCATACACAAGTCGCCTACATCAAAGGCAGATCGACAGAGGTCGCTTTACATCAGATAGTGAGTAAGATTGAAAAGGCATTCGAGGCGAAGGAAATTGCTTTGTGCTCATTCCTAAACGTCATTCCTATCAGTCAATAATCAAAGCATTAGCATCTAGGGGGGTTGACTTCTTCTCTATTACCTGGATAGAGAAAATGCTTATGCTGTCCACAGGGCGGGCTTCTATCTCCCCTTCTTTGGTCCCTAGTATTAGATGAACACTCAACACGGCCCTAAGATGGTGCACAGATTTGGGTCTCAATATCAACCCACAGAAGGCGATTATCGTTCCCTTCACGAAACGGTACAATATCGATGTCGGCGGGACACCCATCGAGCTCTCCAGTGGGGTGTTAAGGTGGGCATGTCGTCGGCTCTTCGGAAAAACGGGGGGCTTAGAGTCCAAAGCCATTAGATGGCTGTACAGTATGATGGTTATACCTGTTGTCACTTACGCTGCCCTTGTCTGGTGGCCAAAGGTCAAGCAGGCTACCGCCATACAAAAATGCAGCAAACTTCAGCTGCTCGTATGCCTATCCCTCATGGGTGTCATGCGTACATGTCCTTCTGCAGTACTGGAGACAGTCTTAGGATTGAATCCACTGCATAAGCACATAAAGAAATGGGTTGCTAATAGCAGACATAGGTCATGCTAGTCTAATAAAAACTATTCCTGGCTTTGGGATCTGCAGAAGAACGGATCTTAAGACCACGCAACTTTTCTTCGGGGCGAAATTTAGGGCTCTTATTACAGACCGTAGGGAATGGGAACACTTGCAATGATCGCATGAGCCAGTTGTGGTTTACGGACGGATCTAAAACTAATCAAGGGGTTGGTGCGGGGATCACAGGACCCAACACCAAAATCCCGATTGCAATGGGTACCCGGCTCAGTGTTTTTCAATCTGAGATCCACGCCGTTGAGTCCTGTTCCAGACATATCATTGACAAGGGGATAAGAGGAGCCCGCATAAATATATATTCAGAGCAGCCATTCAAGCTCTATCCTCATGGAGGATTACCTCGAGACTGGTTGCGGCTTGCTGGAACTGTCTCCAGCAACTCTCACATTGAAACCGGGTCCCACTTTGCTGGGTCCCTGGGCCTTCCGGAATTTCCGGCAACGAAGCTGCGGACGGGCTAGCTAGCACTGGTTCCGCAACCCCTCTTCTTGGACCTGAACCCTTTAGTGGGTTAAGCTGGGCCTCTGCCAAAGAGTTGATAGAGGAATGGTCAAAGAAGGAGAGGGGAATCTACTGGTCAACAAGACCTGGGTTATGACAAGCTAGGGAGCTGGTCAGCCCACATATAGGTATAAAGACCAAAAATCTTTCAAGGGCGGAACTACGGCTCTTGGTGTCCTATCCCACGGGACACCACACAGCCAAGTTTCACCTCCACAAAATGAGCCTATCCCCTGACACAGAGTGTATTCTCTGCAGAGAGGATGACGAGACAACGAAGCACATTTTATGTGACTGCCAGCCATTATTTGGAGCAGGAGGAAGTGCCTATGCAGAGAATTTGTTACTCCAGCACAAATCAGAAATTCCTCGACGAGGGATCTGCTCTCCTTCATAAGGGAGACAGAGCATCTCTTGTCCCCATAGGGAGCTCCTTGGCACAAAAGACCGCAATTTGCTCGCTGTGCCACTAAAAACTCTGTTGTGAGACTCCCTTACAAATAATAATAATAACATTAATAATAACATTATACTATAGAACATTTATATAGCAGCCTTATCAAAATTTGGTGGCTCTGTCTCCAATAGTTTCTGAGATATGCTCAAGCAGCTGCGCTTGGCCCCCAATTTGGAAATTTAATTACTAAATAACTTCTAAACTAAGAATAGGATCGTTATGGAATTTGGAATATGGAATATGGACGCACCAAGAACATTAAAATCTGTGTACAAACCAAGGTACAAGTCTGTAGTACTTGATTTGCGATTTTGTTGGTTTCTGTGATATGGGTGGCGAATGGGGGAGGTATCCAAAATCATAATATTCATAATCTGCATATTGTTCACGGGAACATATTAAAGCTCAAGCTCTTATAGTTTTTGAGATATGCTCAAAATACCGTGTCAAAAAATCGATAAACACTGATTATAAGAAAACGGGGCAAGTTATCGATCATTTGAAATAAACTTGATCTGCGTATGGTATATATGAATCTAAAAAGTCCAAGTTCAAATCTCCAGCTCTTGTAGTCTCTGAAATCGACGCGTTCATACAGACAGACGGACGGACGGACAGACAGACGGAGATGGTTAGATCGACTTGGCTAGTGATGCTGATCAAGAATATATATACTTTATGGGGTCGGAGATGCCTCCTTCTGCCTGTAACATACATTTGCACAAAACCATTATACCCTTATTACCCATTTTCAATGGGTTCAGGGTATAAAATTATTGCTCGCACTTCGCGCTCGGCACATTTTAGTAAGTCGTAGCTGTGAATTTTCTCGCAAAATTTTCACAAAATAGGAAACTACAATTATATCTTTCAAATGTTGGTTGCAGTTGATCTGCGAAAGCTTTTTGAGAGTGTACATGCGAAATACCACTTTTTCCCCATTTTGTTGCTCCAGAACATATCAAATCGCCGATGTCCCACCACTACGTTACATTTGGACCAATAAGTGTGTTAGTTTTAAATTAAAATAAAATACAAATTTAAATAAACAGTAAAAAAAACTCCGCGGACGCCAGCCAGATTCGAATCCGCGTTCGATAGCGCGCCAGGCAACTCTCTGCCACCGAGCCTCCGTTGCATTTCAGAATAGGCATATACATATGTATGAATGTGTGTACACACATACAGAAAACGTCTGCGCGTGTTGCTTGCCACCACGTGGTTTGCCAAAGTGAAAGAGCTTGAATGGCTGCTTGGCTATCTGAAAAGATATTTATGTGACCCGGTTTCGATGTGAGAGGTGCTGGAGACAATTCCGGCAATCCGGAACCAGTCTCCTCCATGAGGAAAGAGCTTGAATGGCTTCTTGGAAAGATGAAAAGATATTTATGGTGGCTCCTCTTATCCCCTTGTCAAGGATATGTCTGGAGCAGGACTCAATGGCGTGGATCTTAGATTGAAAAAAACTGGGCCAGGTACCCATTGCAATCGAGATTTTGGTGTTCAGTCCTGTTATCCCCGCACCAACCCCTTGATTAGTTTTTGATCCGGCGATCAATACAAGGGCTGCCATCATCGCATTCCCTACGTTCTGGAAAAATCCTAAATTTCGTCCCAAAGCAAAGTTCCGTGTTCATAAAATCCGTTCTGTCGCAGATCCCTAAGCGAGGAATTGTTTTTACTAGACTAGCTGATCTATGTCTGCGCTAGCAACCTATTTATGAGTTTAATCCTCAGAAGGCTCAAAGAAGCTACCTTCTTTATGTGCAAATGCAGTGGATTCAGTCCTAAGACTGTCTCCAGTGCTGCAGTAGGACATGTACGCATGACACCCGTGAGGGATAGGCATTAGAGCCGCTGAAGTTTGCTGCATTGTTGTATGGCGGTAGCCTGCTGTACCTTTGACCACCAGACGAGGGCAGCGTAAGTGACAACAGGCATAACCATCAAACTGTACAGCCATTTGATGGCTTTGGAGTCTAAACCCAACGTTTTTCCGAAAAGCCGACGACATGCATACATTGCATGAGTACCCGTTGTCAACGTTTGGTCTGCGATTGCGATTTCCAGTTAAGTCTCTTATCCATATTAACACCGAGATAGTTGACCTCACTGGAGAACTCTACGGGTGTCCCACCGATGTAGAGCTGTCCGACTTCGATGTTGTACAGATAGCAGAAAGCAGAAAGGATGTAAGGCTAATTAGTCTACACGACTTAGGTTGATCCAAGGGACGGTTCCCTTGTTTGGGAATAAAAACCACGTTTACCTCCCTCCACGATAGCGGAATGTACCCCCAAGTGAAGCTCTGCCCTAAGTAGACCAATTAGCGGACTAAGTATATCTTCTAGGCTGTGTTGCAGCAGGGCCGGGAAAATCTGGTCGCAGCCTGGGCTTTGAAGGGAGCGAATGATTTAATGGCCCACCTGACCTTGTCAACGTAGAAGATAACACTCGACAGACTGTAACCACGTCTAGCTGGTGGCTCAGTATCTCCAGCATTACAGGGATTTTCCTGTCTTATAACAGAACCAGGGAACCTGAAGCAGCAGTCCTAGCGTTTCCCGTCGACCCTTTGTGTAAGAACCATCTACTCTTTTTAGGAGCCCCACACCATTAGATGACCCTCTGGCCCTCTGACCCTTTTGCAATCTCGCTGCTTCTGGAAGTGACTCCACACTTTATACTCAGTAAGCGCGCATCTGTATGTGTCCCATGAGTCTCTATTTGACTTAGCCCTGTTATAGAGCCGTCTGACCTATTTTCTTTGATTTGCCAGGCCTTCGCTCCACCAGGAAACCTCACGTCTGATGGGGTCTTAGGGCCGCACTATCATAGTAGGAGGTTAAAGGCACATCGTGAAGTTGTCTTGACGCCTATTCTATCTCCTTCGTGGAGTTAAAGCTGGAAGCAAGTTGATCAACTTTCGAAGACACTAAGGCTTTGTACACTAAGGCTTTGTGCGCTTCTTCTGCAGTAGCCACCTCAGTGGTTGACGAAACTAGGTCCCTGAGAATAAAGTTTGTTAGAGGAAAGTAAATAACCCTTTTATCCAGAAGGATGGCCACCCAATCGGTCATATAACAACATACATGAGCCGCAACTTAATCCTCGGACTTGGCCACCAATCAACGATGGTTCTTGGAGGAGAGCCATGTTGATGTTTTCCTCAGCGAAAATCCTGCAAAAGGTGGCCGACGCTCCTCTAGCGTGGTGCAGGTTCGCCTGAAGCACCTTGATTGTGCTCATTTCTCCTTCGCGGAGTGTTGGACAAGGCAACCGCTTTTGCCTTGTCGGGAGTCGTTCCCACAAACACCCTTCGGTAGCTTGGACACTTTGTACCTCATTGTACTGGCGGGGGAACTGGCTTTGCTCCAACAGCTCAACTTCAAACGAACTGCAGGCCTTGATATGGCTGAAGTTCGCACTCATCCACTCGGCTGCGTTGTTGTCATAGCAGACGACCATGTGCCAATCCGTTCTCCGCACAACACCCTCGAACATTGGCTTCACACCTGGCGACACACAAGTCAGGTTGGTCGGTAAGATCGCCGCCTTTAGCGTTGCCGTTTGCTCCGCTGTCAGAGGTGGCGATCTATCAGTCGCGATGAAACTGAGCTTCTGAATGAGAAATTTTTGGTTTCTTTAACAAACCGAGCTCCGGAAACTTTTCGTCTGAGCGACCCCATTTGATCTTGGCGTCAGCGGGGGGCACATTTGCAGCTTTCAGAGCAGCTGCTCTGCACAGCTGCCTTTGGCGTTTGCTGCCTTGAAGAGCTTCTTTTCGCGATTTGTCATTTTATTCCCAAGCAAGACAGCCGTCCCTTGTATCAACCTAAGTCGTATAGACCAATTAGCCTTACATTCTTTCTGCTTATGACTGTTGGACTTGCATATCCGGTGCAGATTGCACAACACTAATCCCCTGCACCATACACAAGTCGCCTACATCAAAGGCAGATCGACAGAGGTCGCTTTACATCAGATAGTGAGTAAGATTGAAAAGACATTCGAGGCGAAGGAAATTGCTTTGTGCTCATTCCTAAACGTCATTCCTATCAGTCAATAATCAAAGCATCAGCATCTAGGGGTTGACTTCTTCTCTATTACCTGGATAGAGAAAATGCTTATGCTGTCCACAGGGCGGGCTTCTATCCCTAGTATTAGGGACCCTTTGGTCCCTAGTATTAGATGAACACTCAACACGGCCCTAAGATGGTGCACAGATTTGGGTCTCAATATCAACCCACAGAAGGCGATTATCGTTCCCTTCACGAAACGGTACAATATCGATGTCGGCGGGACACACATCGAGCTCTTCAGTGGGGTGTTAATGTGGGCATGTCGTCGGCTCTTCGGAAAAACGTGGGGTTTAGACTCCAAAGCCATTAGATGGCTGTACAATTTGATGGTCATACCTGTTGTCACTTACGCTGCCCTCGTCGGGTGGCCAAAGGTCCAGCAGGCACCGAAATTCAAAAATGCAGCAAACATCAGCGGCTCTAATGCCTATCCCTCACGGGTGTCATGCGTACATGTCCTACTGCAGCACTGGAGACAGTCTTAGGACTGAATCCACTGCATTTGTACATAAAGAAGGTAGCTTCGTTGAGCCTTCTGAGGATTAAACTCATAAATGGGTTGCTAGCAGCAGACACAGATCATGCTAGTCTACTAAAAACTATGAGGAATAAGCGAGGGCTTAGGCATCTGCGACAGAACGGATTTTATGAGCACGGACTTTTCTTTGGGACGAAATTTTGGACTCTAATTCCAGAACGTAGGGAATGCGATGAATGCAGCCCTTGTAATGAGCGCATGAGCCTGCTGTGGCTTACAGACGGATCAAAAACTAATCAAGGGGTTGGTGCGGAGATCACAGGACCGAACTCCAAAATCTTGATTGCAATGGGGACCCGTCCCAGTATTTTTCAATTTGAGATCCACGCCATTGAGTCCTGTTCCAGACATATCCTTGACAAGGGGATAAGAGGAGCTACCTTAAATATCTTTTCAGATTGTCGGGCAGCCATTCAAGCTTTTTCCTCATGGAGGATTACCTCAAGACTGGTTGCGGATTGCTAGAAATGTCTCCAGCAACTCTCACATAGAAACCGGGACACACTCTGTTGCAGAAATTAGATCTGCTCTCCTTCATAAGGGAGGTAGAGAGTCTTTTGTCCCTATAGGGAGCCCCATGGCACAAATTACCGCCCTTCAGTCGCTGTACCACTTAAATCTCTGTTGTGCGACTCCCTTACAAATAATAATAATAATAATATTATATTCCCATGCTTGCTACAGTAACGTCGTTAATTATATTAACAAGTCCCAGAGAGGTTTTTCTAAATTAATGCATGAAGCAGATAGTGAGATTAGTAGGGGCAATGGGACTATTAAACAAAAGTTATAACTTATAGGTCATAAATGTATTTCAGGTACAGAGATATCTATCTAGCCTATTAAGCCGTTTACTGCTGTTTCGCTATGCAGTTTCCCGAAAGCAGTAACGCTGAAATATATATAAATACTTCATTTCCAGAGCATCGGGTTAGGATACTTAAGCCCAGGCAACAGTTGCAAAATTTACGCGAAGACTCAACATCAACATTTGAACTGGGACTTTTAGATCATTATGTTCAGCTTCCCGACACATCAGAAAATGTATGCCTTGCCGATTGTGCAGCTTTTTATAGTTTTAACAAAAGGCATAGTGGGACTCGTCAGTATATTGATGATGCAGATGATAAAGAATCAATCGTTAGTTTACGCACTTCGCGACGGTAGTGGCTTCGTTAAGAAATGACGTGCTCTTAGTATAATTAGATATGGGAGATTTTATAGTAATACTGATAGAGCAATTACTTGAGGGAGCTAGTTATGCTAAGTCAGGAACTGATCCAAGTTCCGCTAAAATTCGGAATATATTGTATTCAACGTTAATAGAAATTAAACTTATTAATATAGATGAAATATCCAAGATGTTTTCCCAGTTGGGCTGCCGTTTAAAAATACTTCTCCATTTGGTGGTATTTCTGTAATAGTCTTCGGCGATTTACGACAGTTATCAACAGTAGGAAATCGTTAGATTTTCGAATCCAACTCTTATGATCCGTACAGTGCATCTGCTTTAAATAATGTGACATCGGGTTGATATCCGTTGCTATGATGGCAACCGATGAGATTAGTCTTGTCTTGTGCCAGATGATGCAATTCACCTTTTTAGTACCAATGCGGCAAATGACAAATTTAACATTATAAAGTTGAAGTTCATTCCGACAGAACAATTTATTTCTACCGCTTATCAAAGGCTACATACTTAAATACTGCAAATAGGGATAGAATTGTAGAAACCGTTAGTAGCTTTAGGTCGACCGAAACACAGGGATTATGTATGTCACTTCTCTTAAAAACCACTGCCAAATATAGGATTACAGTCAATATATATAGATAGATACATGGGATGGGTTAGTCAATGGGGCAACAGGCAATTCATTGCAAATTGATTTTGATGCATCCAGCACGTCTGCATGAAATTATCAGAGGAAAGTGTAGGAGTTCTTGGCCGATTAAAATTGACACATCGCACAGAAACTTCATGTACCCCAATTCCGAAAATAGTTAAAAGTTTTTCATATAGAAGAAATGAGTAAGTTACCATTTACCGTAAGTTACCTGCAGAAGGTATAACCATCCACAAAAGTCAGGGCGCAAAGTGGTGGTTCACACTTGCCTTCGTATGCGGCGTGCTGCAATATACGTGGCTTTTAGTGAAGCGACAGCTGTTTCGGGGTTATTTATTTTAGGAGATTTTCTTGCTAAAATTTTTTATTTATTTTTTTTTTAAATTTTTGGCTTTTATTCAAATTGAACATTAATTGGCTTACTGTTACTAAATTTAGCAACTTCTAGCAACGTGGAATATATAGGCTTTGTTTTGTTTGGAGTGCGAGTTCATCTTGGATGACCTGAATAGTTTTGCAAGTTAGAAAGCTCCTGACGTCGTGGTACAGCTGTGGGTTTAGCATTCCTTTGATTTTATGCAGCAAGCCTTCATGCCACAGCCTGTCGAAGGCCTGCTGAAAGTCAAGGTAGGCGGCCACGACGTATTCCTTGCCGTGGAAATCATCCAGAGTGAAGTTAACAACTCGGTGAAGATGCTTCGGTGTTCCATGTCATAGTCGAAAGCCAAACTTGAACTCAGATACGGCTCGCTTCACAGCTGGGGTGTCTAGGATCCTTCGCAGAATGCAGTGCTCGAACAATTTTCCAAATGCTGGGAGGATGCTGATGGGTCTGAAGCTCTCAAGAGGCTCCGCGGTTTTCCGCTCTTATGCAACATAACTACTCTAGCCTTTTCCAGGCGAAGTGAAAGTGACCAATGCGTAGAGCTGTATTGAATATCAGCACCAAAAAGAGCACCGCCTTTTGGGGGTGCAGTTTAATGGATCGGTGGTTGAGCTGATCCTCACCAGTCGCTTTGTTGTTGAGGAGAGACCGAACGTTCTGCGTGACTTCCTGCAGCGTGATTGGCGCCACACGACGTTACATTGACAGCGGAGCCGCAAGGCTTTCGGAGATGAGTTGGATCCTCCTTGCTGACGCTGTCTCGAATGGTTGAAAGCGCTCCTCCAAGTTTGCTGCGAAAGCCTCAGCTCTGACCTGTGGAGATTCTGCCTAGGAGCCGTTTGGGCTTAGGATGGGATATTTTGGTGCAGCATGTCTTTCGTAGCTTGTGGTGAGCCACCAAAGTGGAAAATTTAAGTTTCATCGGCCGTTGCCTCCTTCACGAGTCTGTCCATTGCCTCTCTTTTCAGAGTGGCTAGATTCTTCCCAACTCTGTATGCCATCTTGCGGTATATCCGGTCAGTTTTTGGGTCGTTAGTGCGGATATACTCCCTCCTGAGAAGCTTCTTGAGGGCAAGGAGGTCTTCAAGTGCTGGCGTGAGCGTCAGTGCGTTTTGCTAGGGGCGCGATGGAGTCGCGTGTGCGGGCACAAAACTTGAGGCCGCCGGTTGGTGAATGTCCAAGAGGATTCGACGGATATTAGATCCTGGGACCTTGCGTTGTCTGGTAGATGATCCGAAGAGAAGTCGTGCACCTCACGCACTGCGAAGAGGTTGCTGGGGATGCCTTTATATAAGTAGAATTCCAGGCATGAGGGGGCGCTACTCGTGTTATATGGGTAGTGTGTTGGACTACCTGCAAGCACATGGGCACATGTGATCGCCTTGTATAGAGCACAGCCTCTTGAGTTTGATCCATAGTTCCATCCATTGGTATCCATAGGGAAATTATTTTTTTGCAGTTTCCCTTTTGAGGCAGCTTCCAAGGGTATCATGGCACGGCTTGAGACGGCGTTTAGATTGCCAGGCGCAGGAGCTGTAGGCGGTGATTTCTTGCTCGTACTTGGATGTATGTTCAAGTTCGTCATGTCTGCGTTGATATCCCTGCCGCTTGATGGCGCAGCTCCATGGGCAACATGCGGGCCTCCAATAGCCGCTGCAATCTTGCAGGTGCAGTTGGTTGACGTTGTTTTTATCGTGGTTGTTGTTGTTGTGGTGCTAGCAGCTCCAGCTGCGCCAGGACCACTGTTGCGGCTTGCACTACTTCTAGCGAGCACGTCATCGTAGTAGCAGCGACGTCCATAGCTATGTCAGCTGGGATTGTTGGGCTGCTCTGCAGTTCCTGGGATAGTAAATTAACGACCGAGGATTGTCACCATTTGTGGTGCATTACTCGAAGAAATTATTGTTAATTTATTTATTTATTTTTTAACGAAGGCGAAAAAAAAAGACTTAATTACAAAAAGACCTGGTATTTCTGTAATAAGTGATTTATCACAAACTGTGACCAGACCGCGACCAGAGTGACTGAGCGTGTCAGCCCTGTTACGGCAGGGTCTGGCTTGCAGCACTAGCACTAATACCTAACGCAATGCTACCTAAATGGGTTATCGTCATTTACGTTAGGAATAATAGTGTTAACAATGTTTCACATTGCTTGAGCGGGAGAAAAATTATAGGATCAGTTGTTTTTGAATATGCCATATTTCGGTAAAAGTCTAAGAGTTACTTAGTAGTTTATAAAAGTCCGACTTATCCGTTAGCTATGTTTATAACACAATTTGAGAATTTATTTCAGCAAAACGAATTTTTTAAAATAAAAATAGTGTTATTTTAGAACATTTTAATTTATGTTTCAATAAATTGGATAAGTGTAGGGCCATCTATAATCATTTAATAGATACAGGATTTAGAAGCCTGTTAGATTTGAAAACGTCGACAACCAATTGTGACTCGCACATTGATTGGGCGTTTTCGAATATTTCCAGTGAGGGCATTAGAGCTAGGACCTTTGAGATTGGATATAGGTACCATAGTGGTACTTCAGTTAGTCCAGTTAGTTCGCGCCACTAGTTGCGCCAATGATGAAATCGCCATCTTTGTTATTTAATTGAAATTCTTGGAAAAGCTCCATTTCATAATTCTCTTCAGAATTATATTCTTCCATTAGGCCCTCACCACGAAACTCCACTGAGATTTCACTTAAGCGTGCTGCCTACAAGACTTTGCTACCATCTCGTATCCTAACCGTTGTAACCAATTTTGCAATTGTGCCGTGGTAAATTGCTTGCACTTTCGTTGTAACACCAAAAGGAGAGACAAAACGAAAGCTAATCAAATTTTTTTGTAGAGTTTTTTCCGGTTTTCAGGCTTTTGTGAATTTGATTTTGCTTCTGATATATTAGTTGATTTGCATTTAAATAAAGCACGTCTGCTTAGTGTTTTTTAACTTAGAGAATGTCTTTTTATTCTAATCTCGATACATTCTTCAAATCGCATCAAAATATTGAAAAGTGTGACCATCTTTTTATCGATATATGTATTTGTTGATTAACTCCTATTTCAATATGTGTGGTACTATAGTAGTTACCTGGCCGTCAGCTAACTGGTGTCGTGTGTGTAACTGTGTGAAACTGACTAATACCCCAATCCAAGGTGGAACTGCATATGCCGAAGGATTCATGAACGAGGGGGTGCTCGGCCGTTAGTATGTGTCAATTTTCGACCTCCCGCGGTAGACGGGGTATGCGAACTCCCTTCCCGTTCACTCGTGGGATTCAAAATTAATCAAAATATTAATAACAAGTAAGATGGCTCTAGTCGGGTGTCCCCGACTAGGAGATACCCTGAACCCAGCTGTTATATACATTTAAGCCTCTTTGCATTCATACACACATTCAAAAAATCAATCCCACACACTCACACAAACGCATGCAGCAAACTGAGCACTTTACACACTGGCTGCGCTTGGCCCCATTAAATAATAATAAATTCTTGAATAACTTCTAAATTAAGAATATGATCGTTATGAAATCTTCAGTGCTTAATGAACACATGTACAAACTGTACACTATGTACAAACCAAAGCGCATCTCTGTAGTATTTGATTGACATTAGACGCGCCAAACACGATAGCTGGCGCACGTACTGCGAAAGTGTGAAGTGACATCCAGAAGCAGCGAGATTGCAAAAGGTATTGGCTGAGGGTCATCTAATGGTGTGGGGCTCCTAAAATGAACAGATGGTTTTACGGACAGGATCGCTAGAGCTACTATTTTAGGTGTATTTCCCTGGTTCTATTAAAAACACGGAAAATCCCTATAATAATAGGGATACTGAACAGGCAGCTAAACGTGGTTTCAGTCTGTCGGGTGTTATCTTCGACGCTGACAAGTTCAGGCGAGCCATTAAATCATTCGCTTCCTTCAAAGCCCCGGGGGCGACCACATTTTCCCGGCCCTGCTGCAACACAGCCTGGAGATATACATAGTCCACTAATTAGCCTACTAAGGGCGAGCTTCGTTTGGGGGTACAATCCTCTATCTTGGAGGGAGGTAAATAGTGGACTGTTGGACTTGCATATCCGGTGCAGATTGCAAGATACCAATCCCCTGCACCATACACAACTCGCCTACATCAAAGTCAGATCGACCGAGGTCGCGCTACATCAGATAGTCAGTAAGAATGAAAAGATAATCGAGCCGAAGGAATTTGCTTTGTGCTCCTTCCTAGACGTCGTTGGCGTTCGCATCTAGGGGAGTTGACTCCTTCTCTTTTACCTGGATAGAAAGAATGCTTCTACACTGAGACATTAGATCTTCACTGGATGCCACCACTGTCCGCATCCAAGCGGGCGAAGGGTGTCCACAGGGCGGGAGCCTGTCTCCCCTTCTTTGGTCCCTAGTGATAGATGAACTACTGGCGAAACTATCGGATCTAGGTATCGATACAATAGGGTATGCAGATGACCTGGTAATAATAGTCTCCGGAAAGTTCAGCTTAACCATCACCGAATTGATGCAAACGGCACTCAACACGGCCCTAAGATGTTGCACAGATGGGGTCTCAATATCAACCCACAGAAGGCGGTTGGTAGCCACTTGCCACTTTGCAATATCCGTAGACTCCAAAATCTCTGCCACTCGATTGCTGACAAATTGCTTTTACTGCTTATCCAGTGTAGCACTGTCTTAGAATCTGTCCAGAGCATGATATTGCAGAGAGCGATGCTGTGTTCCTACGTTACAGTAGACATCCCTGTTACTAGAACGGCAGCTTGCAGTTCCAGTCGAGGAATCGACTTGGCTCTCATTGGAGTACATTGTGTCATCCGTGGCTGGTAGCAAGTACATTCCTAGTATATTTTCCTCAGTGTCACGCCATCCGACATCCTAAGCTGCCATATTGGCCCAAGGCGTCGATCACGGATGGTGAGCTGGACGCAAATTGGCACAATTCGAACACGGCGTTGGCGTGTATTTCTCTCACCCGTGTTGATACGGCTACTGTTTCCGCTTCCGTCATTAAGCTATCCACATAGTCATCCATGGTACGCAGTAATGGCTTTAACCGCACGTGGATCCGTGTGTTAGTATTCCAGCGCATTTACGGTCTTCACATAACAGCGATACGAATTGAATTCAGCGATACGTCGCCCATTTTCGCTGCCGCGTCGATACCAGGCGAAGTTTCCTTTTCTGTTTGGTTTCACAACTCCAAAATAAGGCAGGTACCAAAGCACGTCAATATTGTTCACATTGACCTCGTGGCGTTCCAAGCGTCGAGCACATCCTTTGGTCACATAGTCGTTGCACGAATTGCACATCCCGTTTCATTTTTCTTTCAATACTGATAAGTCTCTTGTGCGCCATGTCATAGCTTCTTGGCAGCACAATGTTATCACTTCTCCATGGCAGTTCAGTCTGATAGCGCCGGTCCAATCTCGGCGTAGGTGGTTAGTGGCAGCTGCATATGGTCCTTGTGCAACAAGCCGTCTGGTTTGCATTGGCAATCCCATGTGCGCATAGTCCAGTTCAATAAGAAGCTTCGATACCATAATGCTGTACGACTCCATTGGTAGACGCGCATTATTCATAGTTCCTTGACGCAAGCTCTGCATCGGTAGACTCAAGTTTTGAACTGAATTCACATTCTTCAAATCGTAGCGTTGGCATTTTCCTGCTCCACAAATTTCCAGGTTTACCACAGTGGTACTTTGATACTGCTCCGAACAATGTTTCAGGTAATATGCGAAACAGTAGACGTTCTTCTTGGGTTGACACAACTCAAATTCCTTGCTGGTACCGCTTGGACTGCTCTTGGTCGTGTCCTTCGGCCGGCACTGCCATTCGAATCCCCTGGCTGCAGTGTCCATCCCTCATCTCTAGCGGGATCAGCAAGCGATGATGTCGCCATGGCATCCATTTACTTGGCATTCATTATCCACACGGCAGGACCTGGCCATGTGTCCGCCTTGCAGGAACGAGAAACAAAACCGATGCTCCTTCACATAAATCCGCCTCGTCGATGGGAAAGCTCGGTTGAAATCTTTACAATAGTTATCCCCATGATGCCCATATTGGGCACTGTTTATTCCAATTCTCATCCTGTTAGTCGGTGCTCACATGCAACAACCGGCGTTTTGGTTCCTTAACCTCGACATCTGAGATCGTACATATCATGTTCGCAAGTTCAGTCAGACGCTTGCTGAAGTGTACGACCGTCGGGAATGTAGTCAACCTGGCTAATTCCACTCTTCTGCCTATTGGCAATTTGGTGCCAAGTTTCTCAATTAGGGTGGGGTTTCCCAAGTGCTGGTGCGCATTATTGGTTGATTGTAGAAAGGCTGTCAGATTGCTTATGCGTGTAGCGAACGGAATGATCTTTGTCAAGTCATGGTCCTGTAGGTGTTGCACCTCACGTACTCTTTCAAGTTAGCTTTGTATGAGTTGTTCCCCGCGCAGTATGGCCTTGCGTGACTTGTGGTCACATTACAATTTGATGCTGGCGACAATATTCCAAGCAAAGACGTCGCGCACAAATATGGCGGCAAATTTTCACTCAATGATGTCGACACAATTCCGTTGCTTTGTAGTGGCAAGTCTTCACTCAAATTCAACGGTACCTTTAAGCTCAATGCTGGCTCCACAATTGCAGTACTTTGCAGCGGTTGATTGCAATCATAGGCAAAGATGGCGGCAGTATAGTGCTTCCACTACTCACTCTAATAATAGGTCCAACGGGATCACTTGCCGTGCTTGCATGCACTTGATTCCCCGTTGCACGCTGAGGTTCTTTCTCCAAGATGGCGATCCTCTGCATCAGGCTCGCGACTTGGGGATCGCTCTTGTGCGCTTCTCCAGTCGCGCTATTGGCTTGTTCGCACACTTCCTGCGTCACCGTCTTTGCGATGGTACTCCCAGTGGCAGTCTGCACACTCAAACCTGCAGACACTGTGCTGGGTGTGTGTTGCGGTTGCGGCTCAGTAAACGCTGTCCGCACAGTAGGTGTCTCAGTTCGCACGGCAGCTCCTGTGGTGGTCATCTGTTCCATTTCATTTAATCGGGAGCTTTTCTTTGAATGCTTTTTCTGGGTGAATGTTCGGTTTGCATCGTCAACTTTCGACCCAGGATCTCTGACAACTCTCTTGCTGGTCAGCATAAACACACACACACTGCAGCTTCAACTGCTGCACCACATCAGATATCCAGTGCAAGTTGCCCTTGCAGACTTCAAGATTACATTAACGGCGAATAAACGAGATGACGTACAGGGTGGTCTGCGAATAAAAGAAAAACGCATGTCGACAACGTAAGGGAAGTTGCTCAAAATCCTCAAGGCTGATAGAAGCCCCTTATCGATTAGGTGGATAATATAGAAGGATTTTATTCTGTAGAAAATACAACTTAGTACAGTCTTAAGAATATAGCTTAATTCATGCCGCAGTGACTTCCTCCCATTCCACATGCTCACAACAAGACACTGAACATTCCAATACGAGCGCGTTTATATATAAAAGTGTGACCAGCTCGATGGGGAAATACAATACCAAATGCATACTCCAATGCTCTTTTAGTTATCGATACATATTCTAACTACGTTACTAATCGATACATAATTTGTCCCGCTACAGAGGTCATAAATAATCTGTCGGTATAAATTGTATTCACCTATTGCAAATTTATATATTGCAATTGCAGTGAGTGAACAGATTAAAATTGTAAGAAATTCAAATTATATGTAATCACGGAATTGGCTAGGCGCGATACGAACTATTGTAAGTGCATAGAAAAGCGAAATGCATTGAAAAGCGAATAGGGATTGCCCTATTCACCTTAGGCTCGTCTGCGGAGTACTGCACAAGTGAAGGAGCCGGCCATGTCGTCATCTACATACGAAATGCATCCGTCTGAAATTTAAAAATTAATTATATTAAATGTAAAATTATAAATAATAAAACAGCTCGTTACCCGTCTCACACGTACTAGAAATGTTAAATGTTAAAAGTTAAAATTGAAATGGAAAACCGAATATTTCCTTAGCAGCGGCTACAGCGGTCTGTAGCCCACTTAATATATTTATTATCGGTCAAAAAGGGCAGCTGCGAAATACCACTGCATTTTCGACTGCGGCCCGGTGTAAACATCCTATTAGATTACTTTAGTCATCGATAAATGAGAGTGTTACCAACAAGGTGCTAGCAGGGTTGTTAAGAACTATCATTGCCATATAACAGCATTGTTTCGCTCTTTCTTTTGCTGACTCTTGCTAAGTCTACGATGTATCTCAGTCGATGATACCCTTATACCGAATTCATCGCACAAGTCAACATCGCTGACTGCGTATAAATAACTTAACCGCACCTCGGTGAACTTTTTGCGTAAATAAATAATTGAAACTGGTTTCCCTCCACCGTAAATGCTCATTCCTTAAGTTCTTCATTCCACTGATATATGTGTGAAGAGTTTGAACCAAAGAATGCAAGAGCAACGCCATGACCTCGTCTCTGCTCATTTTACAACTTAATGATATTAATTAAACAAGTTTAATTATTAATTAATTAATAAAATAATTAATTTGCCCAATCAGCATCTCACAAACCGTTTACTACCAATGACTCTTAAATTTATCTTACTCAGCACTTTTTTCGGCGCAATTGAAGCTAGAGACTTCAAACTTGGAATATACATTTTATATTTTAACGCTAGAGTCACCAAATTTGACATATACTTTTTGGTGACAAAATAGCAAATACCTATATCTTCCATATTTGAAATATATTTTTCCATAATTATATATATTACACACATTTCAGAATATTTACTGGCGACATCCCCTCCCGCGTTCTTAATCGGAAAAAATCTATATACCTGAAAGCTTAAATCGGTAACACATGTATACTTCCCACAATTTGTAAAATTAGAGTCACCAAATTTGGTATATAGTTTGCTGGTAAGCCCCTTTAAAAAAAAAATAAAAAAAATATCGGCCATGCCTGCCCCCATAGTAGAAGCTACATAAACGTATTCAATAAAAAAAAATATGTTCAGTTTTTTTAGACCTCGTTCACTGTGTAATAACAACTAAAACCCAGAACTTGTGTATTAATAATAATAATAATATACAAGTATAAAATATAAAAACAAGTTTTCCTCTGTCACCTAAACAACGTGTTAGACATCATCGACACCAACCATTTTATTTTTGACGAAATGCTCGTTCAGTTATCTAAGAACCTAACCTATCCCATAAGAACAAACATAGAATTCCAATTGAACCTGAACGAGTATAACATAAATCTGTGGCTTGGGAGACTGTTTCTAACTTCGGCCGCAATAGCGCTAGCGCCGAAAAGTGTACACAGAGACCGCTGCGGTTGGTGTATATGATTGACGCTATGTTAGAATATATAATTTTTATGTTATGTTTTATGTTAGACAAAAACTAACCTAGGATAACAGATTAACGACTTTAAGTATTAAATATATGTATATTTATGTGTGTATGTATATATATATACTTGACAGAGAATGCGAATAATAAAAAATTATAATTCTAACTGCATTTTATACTGTACCACCACACTTCTAGTTGATCAAGTTGTGACAAATCTCAACTTAAGTTAACTTATAAGACGAGTGCAAAATCAATCAGCATTCAGCTGCATACAAATTCTAAGAATTCGAATAAGTGTAGCTGTCAGAGTCTGCAAGCAGTCAAAACAAAACAAAACTAATTACCTGAAATATGCAATAGATGGCGCCAGCAATGTTGCACTGGCATCATTGATGTTGTGCACATATCGAGTTTTGAATATTGTGGGCGCGGTAGTGGGCGTAGTTGGATGCGATCTTTAGAGGAGGTCATCAGCTATCTGTCGGTATACATTTTATGCATCTAGCTTTAAAAGTGAGGTAGATACATATATAATTAAATCGAATTGCCACGCCACCAGTGGGCGCACCCCACTTTTAAGTTGAATATGTACTCGTTTATACCCGCGGACATTGTACAAATCCAATATACTAGTTTCACTCCATGAACGAGTATAATAACGATATAATAAGTATGCAAAAATCATATGTTCTTATGAATGAACAAAGGTCAAATTTCTAATGTTTACATCAAAAGCTCTCCAAGAGCGCA